>JAVJIF010031139.1:0-68854 GCA_038442645.1 Agave tequilana | reverse complement strand
TTGTTTAGTGTATTTTGATGATTACAAAACATATTAGTTATTTGTACTAATAACAATTGTTGTTTAAGTGTGTTTCAGGTTTATTATCATACTAGAAGTACTCTCACTCAAATACAAGGTTTTGGACTCAAGACAATTCAATTTGGGCTCAAGTTGCAATATTGAAGATCAAGTGAAGATAGCCCACCTTGAAGAATAGCTTTGAAGTCCTTTAGAAGTTTGTAAGTTTAGAATGTTAAAGTTTGAATATAGGAAATTTGGCTCTAGGATTTGCACACACACTTGTTTCATGTATTTCCTATGTTTTGAAAATAGTTTTTGAAAATGGTTATTTCTAAGTTTTATGCCTTAGTTTATATATACATGTACCAAAGCTTTATATCTTGAAAAACTTATTTAAAACATGTGTATAAACTATTTTCTGCATAATACTTAGCTATATGTATTTTTAAAATATTTATCAAAATTTTTCTAACTCAAAACAGCCCGGTTTTTGTGTCAGGCAACATCGGTCGACCGGCGATGTGCCTGGACATGCACTGTTTGTGCATGTCCGTCGGTCGACCGGACCGGTCGACCGACGGAGAGCATTCTGCTCTCGGGAATTTTCGGTCGACCGGACCGGTCGACTGGAAGAAGGAAACTGTGTTTCCTCCTTTTGGGTCGGTCGACCGGACCGGTCGACCGGGAGCCAACGGCTACTTCCAGCTAGGCTGGTGGTCGACCGGACCGGTCGACCGCCAAGCCTGCAACTTAGCAACGGCTCTTTCCTCTTTAGGCAGTTCTGAAAAATCTGTTTTTTGTTTCAGCTTTAACAGATTTTTGGAGATTTGTTGGGGAGCTTTTTCAGAGAAAATAAGACAAAAATAAATTGTTTTTAACCTATTTTTAAGCCTATAAATAGAGGAGAAGTCTCTCTTGCATTTCACTTAGAAAAAATCCTCAAGTTTTGTTGTTTACAAAAGAGAAAAGAAAAATTGTTTGAAGCTTTCAATTCCTACTCTTTCAAGATTGTTTTTCAGTTGTGTTTGATTCTCTATATCACTCTACAACTGAAGTTTTCTCTCCACACTTCATAGAGCCAAAAATCCTATAATCATTCTATAGTGAAGTTGTAATTGAAGTGAGAGTGTTTGTAAAAGAGATTGAGAAAAAGTGTAGTGATCAAGTTGTGATCACTTTGTTCTTGTAATTCCTTCTTGTGGAGCAACCTCTTCGGTAGAGGTCCTTTATACTCGGTGGAGCTCGGTGCTCGGTCTTCGGTAGACCAATTGTAAAGGCATCCTCGGTGGATAGTGGAAACCCTTCACGGAGGTGAAGGCGGGGACTAGAGCAAGTGTGCTCGAACCTCGAAACAAATCATCTTGTTTGCGATTGCCTTTGCGTTATTCTTACTTTCAATTTCTCTTGCTTTATATTGTCTTGAATTATTTGCTTGAGAACTAACCCTCTACTTGTGCAATCTTGTCTTGTTAACTTTACTTGTTATACTTGTTGTGTGACATTGTGTGCATTTTATTTTTCATCATCATACTTGGCATTGATCGATCACACCTCAATACAACACGGTTGCATTGCGCACCTCTAACCCATTTTAAGGGGAATTGGGAGGAAGGAGTTCAGAACCTCGCAAGGGGTATTCGGCTCTTAGTCGTGTTTTGAGAGATCGTTGCATCACTCATTTTATTAAAGTTTAAAAAGATCATTAGATTAGCTTTCACACCTATTCACCCCCCCTCTAGGTGTTTTTCAATTGGTATCAGAGCTTGGACTCTAGGATTTGGTTAACAACCTTAGAGAAGATCCTAATTTGCTAATCATTTCATTCATATTCATATAGTAAAAATGGCCGATGGAATTAAGACCCCTCCTAAGTTTGATGGACTTAACTTTCCCATATGGAAAGTTAAGATGACCGTGTTTTTGCAATCTCTAGGTAGCCGAGTTGCAAAGGCCGTGACTAAGTCCTTTAGTGTACCCCCCGGTGACGAATCCACTTGGTCCGAAATAGAGACTAAGGAATTCGATGCCAATGCCAAAGCTCACTATGCACTTCTTCAAGCCCTAAATGATGATGACATAGCTAGGATTATACATTGCAAATCCGCATTTGAGATTTGGTCACACTTGATAGTCACTCATGAGGGGACCTCACAAGTAAAGAAGGCTAAGATTGACCTTCTTCGGTCTCAATATGAAACATTTAGCATGCAAGAAAATGAAACCATAGATGATATGGTTACAAGATTTACCAAGATTACTAATGGACTCTCTTCTTTAGGTGAAGATATCAACAATGATCAAAGAGTAAGGAAGATCATCCGGGCTCTTCCTCCTTCATGGGAAGTTAAAGCTACAACCTTGAAGGAACTCAACGACAATGAAGAGATGGAGCTCATAGGTCTCATTGGGAACCTCAAAACCCATGAGATGGAAAGGAAAGCAAGGGAGGATATGGCTCCCTCCAAAAAGAAGACTATCGCCTTCAAGAGTCAAGCTACACACTCCGATGAAGATGATGAAGAAGAAGATGATGAGGAGCTCTCACTCCTTGTTAAGAATGTCCGGAGGATGTACAACAAGGCGAAGTACCAAGGTAGAAGAAGATGGCAAGGAGGCAAAGAAGAAAGAAAGATCACTTGTTTCAATTGCCAAAAGCCCGGACACATTGTGGCGGAGTGTCCGGACAAAGCTAAGCCCTCCACTTCAAAGAAGCCTTACAAGAAGAAGGCTATGAAGGCAACTTGGGATTCGGAGACCGAATCCGAAGAAGAAATAGACACCGCCAACATGTGCTTCATGGCTAATGAAGGCACAAGCAAGGTAACCCCTTCCCCTTCTCATGATAATGAACTTTCTATGGATGTGTTAGAAGAAGCTTTTGTTGAGTTATCTCAAAACTATGATTTCTTAAAGAAAAAGTATCTTAAAATGAAAAAGGATAATGAATCTTTAAGTCTTCAAGTTTTTACTCTTACAAAGGAAAAAGATGATTTGGTTTCCACTTTGGCCACTACTAAAAATGATTTTGAAAAATATAAGATTTCTTGCAAAGGTAAAGCCCCACTAATTGATTCAAATGAAGTTTCTATGCTTAAGGAAAGATTAGACTCTTTAAGTGTTGTTTTGAAAGATTGTGAGTTTAACAAGAAGAAAATTGAGGCTATGTTTCCTAAGAAACAAGCCCCAAAGAAAAATGCTCATGCTCATGTTCATGTTCATGCTACACAACCTAAACAACATGGCAAACCCCAAAACATGCTCACACTACACATACACATCATGCTTTCATGTATAGAAAAGTGTACTCATGTTCACATTGTGGGCGGAAAGGACACTTAGCTAATTTTTGTTATGATAGACTAAGTGCATCACATCATAATGTTTGGGTTCGTAACACTAACTTTCAAGGACCCAAGAAAGTTTGGGTACCAAAGTCAACAATTGTTTTAAATGATGTAGGTACTTTCCAAAGCCCAACGACGTAGAGGTTTGTGGTATCTTGATAGCGGTTGCTCAAGGCACATGACTTGGGACATCAACAACTTTGCAACCCTATCAAGATATCATGAAGGTGGCACCGTCACCTTCGGAGATGACGCCAAGGGTAAAATCATCGGTATTGGTAATGTAAAACTTGGCACCTCTCCTTTAATTGAAAATGTAGTTTTAGTTGATGGCCTCAAGCATAATCTCTTGAGTGTTAGTCAACTTTGTGATAAAGGTTTTGATGTAGTTTTTGATAATGTTTCTTGTAAAGTAATTGATAGAACTTCTAATGTTTGTGTATTTTCCGGTTTTCGTGAAAGCAATGTTTATATGATTGATATGTTGAATATGTCTTGTAATATTACTTGTTTGAAAGCCCTCGATGATGACTCTTGGTTGTGGCATAGGAGATTAGGGCATATTTCTTTTGATCATATTTCTAGATTAAATTCAAAGGAAATGGTGAAAGGTATTCCTTACTTGAATTTTGAAAAGGACCGAGTTTGTGACGCATGTCAATTTGGGAAACAAACTAAGTCCTCTTTCAAGTCAATTAAGGATATCATGACATCACGTCCTTTAGAATTAATTCATATGGATCTATTTGGCCCAACACAAACCAAAAGTCTAAGTGGGAATAGATTTGCTTATGTTTTGGTTGATGATTTTTCAAGATTTACATGGGTTTTCTTTCTTGAACACAAAAACCAAGCATTTTCGTATTTCCAAACTTTTAAGAAAAGAGTTAAAAAGAAAAGGATTCTTTGATTTTGAGAATAAGAAGTGATAGAGGAGGTGAATTCATTAACCAACCCTTTACCACTTTTTGTGATGAACATGGAATAAAGCATGAACTTTCTTGTCCTAGAACTCCACAACAAAATGGAGTAGTTGAACGGAAAAAAGAACATTACAAGAGATGGCTAGGACAATGCTAAGTGAATATGGTCTACCACATTATTTGTGGGCCGAGGCCGTTAATACATCATGCTACATATCAAATCGCGTTTTCTTATGTAAAAATACTACTAAAACTTCCTTTGAAATGTATTTCTCTAGAAAACCTAATGTTTCCTATTTTAAAGTTTTTGGATGCAAATGTTTTGTTTTAAATACAAAAGATAATTTGGGAAAATTTGATCCTAAATCTTATGAGGCTATTTTTGTAGGTTACTCAAATACTAGTAAGGCTTATAGAGTTTTCATTAGATCATCATTGACTATTGAAGAGTCTATTCATGTTAAGTTTGAGGAATCTATAACTTGTTAAGAATGTTGTAGAAATAGATGCATTGGATGAAGGCATGGAGAAAGTGACCTTGGAGGATGCTTCTACTATGGGAGACAAACCAAAGGATGATGAAGGAAGCAAAGCTAAAGTGGAAGAGGCACAAGGGAATGAAAATCAAACACATGAGGTGGAGCCTACTCAACCACTACCAAAGGATTGGAGATACAATCCGCATCATCCCAAGGACCTCGTCATAGGTGAAGTATCAAAAGGGGTAACCACTCGCTCTAGACTTCATGACTATTGTGGTAACTATGCATTCATTTCTCATATTGAACCCAAAAATGTCCTCGAAGCCGAGCCGATTCATATTGGTTGCTAGCCATGCAAGAGGAGCTCAATCAATTTGAGCGCAACCAAGTTTGGCACCTTGTTCCTAGGCCCCACGATAGACCAACAATTGGTACTAAGTGGATCTTTAAGAACAAGTTGGATGAATCGGGTAATGTAGTTAGAAACAAGCTAGGTTAGTTGCCCAAGGTTACACTCAAATCGAAGGGATCGATTTTGAAGAAACCTTTGCACCCGTAGCACGGCTTGAAGCCATACGGATGACACTAGCATTTGCCTCATATAAAGATTTCAAATTATTTCAAATGGATGTTAAAAGTGCTTTTCTAAATGGATTTATTGAAGAGGAGGTGTATGTTGAACAACCCCCCGGGTTTGTTGATCCTACACATCCGGATTTTATTTTTAAATTAGATAAAGCTCTTTATGGTTTAAAACAAGCCCCTAGGGCTTGGTATGAAAGACTTTCTTCATTTTTGACTTCAAATGGTTTTAAGAAAGGTAAAATTGATACAACCTTGTTTACAAAACATGTAGAAAAAGATATTCTTATTGTGCAAATTTATGTGGATGATATTATTTTTGGTTCTACTAATGAATCTCTTTGCAAAGCTTTTGAATCATGCATGAAGGATGAATTTGAAATGTCTATGATGGGGGAGCTCAACTATTTCCTTGGACTCCAAATCAAGCAAAGGAAGGATGGATCTTCATCAATCAAGCCAAGTACACAAAGAAACTAATCAAAAGGTTTGGGCTTGAAGGATCAAGAGTAAGCAAAACTCCCATGGCAACAACTACAAAGCTTGACAAGGATGAACAAGGTAAAAGTGTAGACATTAAATTATACCGTAGCATGATTGGTAGCTTGCTTTATTTGACGGCTAGTAGGCCGGATATTATGTTTTCCGTTTGTCTTTGTGCACGTTTTCAATCTTGTCCTAAAGAATCTCACATAATTGCAGTTAAACGCATAATTAGATACCTTAAGGGCACTATTGAAATGGGTTTATGGTATCCTAAAACCGGATTATTTGAAATGAAGAGTTTTTCGGATGCCGACTATGCGGGTTGTAGGGTAGATAGGAAGAGCACAAGTGGAACATGTCAATTTTTAGGTAATTGTCTTGTATCTTGGTCTTCCAAAAAAGCAAAATTCGGTAGCCCTATCAACCGCCGAGGCGGAGTATGTTGCGGCCGGAGCTTGTTGTGCACAAGTTCTTTGGATGAAACATACTCTCCTTGACTATGATTTACATTTTGATCATGTTAAAATATTTTGTGATAATACTAATACTATTCACATGACAAAGAATGCAAATCAACATAGTAAAACCAAACACATTGACATTAGGTATCACTTTCTTAGAGATCATTATGAGAAAGGTGATATTGATATTGATTATGTTTCTACCGATTTTCAACTTGCCGATATTTTTACTAAACCTTTAGACTATGCAAGATTTTTCATTTATTTGTGGTGAGTTGAATGTTTGTATTATGGATTCTAAAAATTAAAATTGTTTTTCAATTGTTTTGTTTTAACCCTTTTTGATGTATGACAAAAAGGGGGAGAATAAGTTTGTTGATATTTGGAAAATAAGTGTTTAAGTTTAAACTTTCTAAGTTTGATACTATTTGAGTTTTGGACAAAAACTATTGTGTTTGTTAAATGCTTTATGTATGCTTACATAGCTTTTTCATATTCATGATAAATACATAGCATTGTTTGAGGGGGAGCTTTCCAAGCTTTTCCTCCTTTATTTGTTTCAATAACCTATATGTTTTGTCATCATCAAAAAGGGGGAGATTGTTGGCCAAGGTTACAATCACCCTTGTTTAGTGTATTTTGATGATTACAAAACATATTAGTTATTTGTACTAATAACAATTGTTGTTTAAGTGTGTTTCAGGTTTATTATCATACTAGAAGTACTCTCACTCAAATACAAGGTTTTTGGACTCAAGACAATTCAATTTGGGCTCAAGTTGCAATATTGAAGATCAAGTGAAGATAGCCCACCTTGAAGAATAGCTTTGAAGTCCTTTAGAAGTTTGTAAGTTTAGAATGTTAAAGTTTGAATATAGGAAATTTGGCTCTAGGATTTGCACACACACTTGTTTCATGTATTTCCTATGTTTTGAAAATAGTTTTTGAAAATGGTTATTTCTAAGTTTTATGCCTTAATTATATATACATGTACCAAAGCTTTATATCTTGAAAAACTTGTTTAAAACATGTGTATAAACTATTTTCTGCATAATACTTAGCTATATGTATTTTTAAAATATTTATCAAAATTTTTCTAACTCAAAACAGCCCAGGTTTTTTGTGTCAGGCAACATCGGTCGACCGGCCCGGTCGACCGTCGATGTGCTGGACATGCACTGTTTGTGCATGTCCGTCGGTCGACCGGACCGGTCGACCGACGGAGAGCATTCTGCTCTCGGGAATTTTCGGTCGACCGGACCGGTCGACCGGAAGAAGGAAACTGTGTTTCCTCCTTTTGGGTCGGTCGACCGGACCGGTCGACCGGGAGCCAACGGCTACTTCCAGCTAGGCTGGCGGTCGACTGGACCGGTCGACCGCCGAGCCTGCAACTTAGCAACGGCTCTTTCCTCTTTGGGCAGTTCTGAAAAATCTGTTTTTTGTTTCAGCTTTAACAGATTTTTGGAGATTTGTTAGGGAGCTTTTTCAGAGAAAATAAGACAAAAATAAATTGTTTTTAACCTATTTTTAAGCCTATAAATAGAGGAGAAGTCTCTCTTGCATTTCACTTAGAAAAAATCCTCAAGTTTTGTTGTTTACAAAAGAGAAAAGAAAAATTGTTTGAAGCTTTCAATTCCTACTCTTTCAAGATTGTTTTTCAGTTGTGTTTGATTCTCTATATCACTCTACAACTGAAGTTTTCTCTCCACACTTCATAGAGCCAAAAATCCTATAATCATTCTATAGTGAAGTTGTAATTGAAGTGAGAGTGTTTGTAAAAGAGATTGAGAAAAAGTGTAGTGATCAAGTTGTGATCACTTGTTCTTGTAATTCCTTCTTGTGGAGCAACCTCTTCGGTAGAGGTCCTTTATACTCGGTGGAGCTCGGTGCTCGGTCTTCGGTAGACCAATTGTAAAGGCATCCTCGGTGGATAGTGGAAACCCTTCACGGAGGTGAAGGCGGGGACTAGAGCAAGTGTGCTCGAACCTCGAAACAAATCATCTTGTTTGCGATTGCCTTTGCGTTATTCTTACTTTCAATTTCTCTTGCTTTATATTGTCTTGAATTATTTGCTTGAGAACTAACCCTCTACTTGTGCAATCTTGTCTTGTTAACTTTACTTGTTATACTTGTTGTGTTACATTGTGTGCATTTTATTTTTCATCATCATACTTGGCATTGATCGATCACACCTCAATACAACACGGTTGCATTGCGCACCTCTAACCCATTTTAAGGGGAATTGGGAGGAAGGAGTTCAGAACCTCGCAAGGGGTATTCGGCTCTTAGTCGTGTTTTGAGAGATCGTTGCATCACTCATTTATTAAAGTTTAAAAAGATCATTAGATTAGCTTTCACACCTATTCACCCCCCCTCTAGGTGTTTTTCATAAACCTTACTCTGCAAGAGGTTGTAAAAACTTTTCTCCTCTATATGTCTGAGCCGCATATGCCAGAGTTGGGTGCAATTATTTTTTGAATTCGTAGAAGTCTCGTTTTACCCTATAACCATACTATCCTTCAAGTAGTAAAGGCTATTGCGTCGGACGCCTTCAAAACAACCATCGAGCCTTTAGTCATCTTGAGAACGCCATCTCTAATAGATACTTCAAGACCTAATGCTTTTAAGACACCAACTGAGAAAAATTCTTTTTCAGTTAAAGTACATACCTCACATCTTTCAATTTTCTCACCATCCCATCAAATATCTTGATATGGAACATACCTATCCCTTCCATAGTAAATGAACGATCATCACTCATAACAATAGAACATCCATCTAGCTACTCAAAACAAGAAAATCAATCCTTGTTGGGACACACATGATAGGTAGCTCCTGTATCTAGCATCTATGCAAAATCATCTGAGTAACCAATAATAGGAGTAGTGACTGAAGCTAATATCGATGAGTCTGAGTCTGATTCACCTACATGTGAAATACTACCCGATTGGATATTGATCACCCTTGCGAGATTTGCCTTGGCCTTCGACTCCTTATTCTTATATTTGATCCTTGGACAATCAACCTTCCAGTGCCATAACTTTTGCAGAAGACGTACTGATTCTTCAGATCTCTGAAATCTGGTCTAGACTCGATCTTCCAGGATCATCTTTTGCCCTTCTTACTAGAATTCCTGCCTTACCGTCAATGCCTCTGTTGAATCACTCTTTGAAGAAGACTGTTTGTTCTTCTTCCGCGCTTCGTAATTTACAAGAGCAGTTGATATATCACTATAATTAACTGTTTGTTTACAGTTGATCAAGGTTAGGACAAAGGTCTCATACTCTTCATCAGGAAGAGAATTCAGAAGAATCACCACCTTGTCCTCTTTTTCTATCTCAACATCCATATTAACTAGGTATGCAAGAAGCTTTGTGTAGTTGATCATGTGTTCACCAATGAAGAGCCAACGCGATAAAGCCTTCTTTTCAGATGCAAACGAGAACTCAACGCTCTTTGTCAGATACGTCTTCTCGAGGATCTTATATATCTCTTCCTTGCGGAAATCTCATATAACACATGATACTTGATATTTTGTGTCAAATAAGACCTAATGATTTCACATGTCGTCCGATTCATCTTGTCCCAATCATTCTCAGATGTCTCCTCTGACTTTTCTTTCAGACGCAGAGAGTCTTCGAGATTTGATGTCGTCAGGGCATCCATCACCTCACGTCTCCACATTTCAAAATTGTTCATGCCGTCAAATATCACGACATCAATCATCGTCAAAAGATGACTTACAGATTTCACTGATGATTGACTACTTTCGGCCATCTCCTGAATAGATTCCTCAAAGTAATGCAAAAAATAATTAGTGAAATAAATCTAAATAGAAAAGATTAGATCTTTACCTCCAACTGAAACTGTAAACAGTTGCTCCACCGAATGAAAAATCTTCATCGAACCCAAAAAGCTCTAATACCACTTGTTAGAATCTCAGCAACAGAGAACAGCAACACCAAAAAATAGTCATCAATCGCACGGACAAGTAAACAAAGAAAGAAAGCGAGAACACACAAATTTAACGAGGTTCAGCAATTGTCTAATCTTCGAGACAGAAGGAGAGAGAGATCTTATTAAATCAATTAAATACATGATACAATAGTATGGATAATACCCCTTTTTATATATAGGCATGGAGTCCAAGAAGAAAAGAAAATAAAAAACGCTGAATTTGGATCAAAAACAAATTTAGAAACCTTCTCAGATTCACCCAAAAGCAAAACGCTGTCGATAACCTAAGGGGCCTGTCGATAGCCAAACCCAAATTCTGACAAACTCCACTCTCTATGAAATGTTGTCGTCAGCTCAAGATTTTTGTTGTCGATAACACAGTTCACCTGCAGACACATATCAGTGTCTGCACAGTCGACAACTCAAGAGAGTTGTCGACAATCATGTTCCTTTCTTCCATACTTCGTTAAAAAACTCCATCCTCTGTCTTTTTAATCCTCTCTCCCCA
Source organism: Agave tequilana (assembly GCA_038442645.1). NCBI lineage: Eukaryota > Viridiplantae > Streptophyta > Magnoliopsida > Asparagales > Asparagaceae > Agave > Agave tequilana. Next base: position 58,108 of record JAVJIF010031139.1, on the reverse strand, counting down.
CAATTTGGTATATTAAAGGACTTGGGGCATTATCCCAAAAGACTAGCCTTCTAGGTAGAGTTGTCCAAATTTTTATATACTCAACCATTCCTACGTCTAGCCGATGTGGTGGACTATTTGTTCGACCCAAATCCCAATAATCCCTCCTTGAACAAAGAGTCTCACTGCAAGCATAACTAACTTCACACTAGAAGATCAAATGCTCCATCGTGATCACAAATCTTCACTGCATAGGACATACGCGCTTTACTTAAAGCACAAATTGCAACATCATGCACAACGCTACTAAAGTCAGGAACATGAAGTTCCTTATTAAATCCTAACCATCAATACAAAGGTAATAATTAAAAGTTCACAATCTAACCGTTCATTTGAACTTTTCTATCTCAACTTATTTAATGACTTTATTTGTATAATAATTTTAGAGAAATCATTTTTTTAATTTATGCTTTGCACATCTCTCAAGGCATTTCCTTTTACAAAGCAACATGAATTCCATACCTAAAAAAGTGGAAAGACATAACAACACAAAGATGAATACGTACAAATAATAAGAAAATCATATTTTATAAGAAATATAAGGTCTTTCAACGTGTGCATGGCACATGCCCAAAATTTAGTTTTAAATAACTCCACAAGAGTGGAGCATCTGTACATTAGAAACTCAGAATGAGGGTAACAAGTTTATATTTACAAGAATCAAGACAATCAAATGCAAGCATATTAAAGAATATGAAACAAATTAAAAAAATAGAAACCCAGCAGCTGAGATACCTCTGGATAGATGAGTCGATGTGCTGTCTCTTCTCACAAGTTCTGACTACTCAGAGTCCTCATGAATACTGATCATTCCTTCCTTTTGGTTTATCGCGGCAAAAGTTTCCCCATCTTGATTTCAAGGACCGTCCCCCACGATCGGATCTGCTAGGGTGGCGCAGCGAAAACGAACCACAGGATATACTAAGATAACGTGAAGAAGAGAAGAAAAAGAAAAAGATATTTAAAAGTAGATAGAAATCCAACAAACAACATAACGTGGTTCCACCAATCAAACAGATCGTGTATACGTACACGAAAGAAAGGGGAGAAACTTTATTAAAATTTGAGAGAGTACAATAGGAATCACTTATACCTCACGTTGAGAAGATTGCAAGCCCTCGATGGTCGCAAAGAACAGTGAACACTTTTGGCTAAGCTTCTCTCACGAATCTCTCACTTAGATAAATTACAACCTTAAAAATTACTAATTCATTAGATTCTCTTAAAATACATTGAAGGTCACCTCTAATAGGTAATTTATATACCATAAAACTCTCCTAATCTTAAACAAACTTCATCAATACGAACAATCACAAGCTCGAATAAAGGAAACTCGAATCCAACTCAAATTCAAAACAGATACAGAAAAAGAAACTGTCAAATCCGATATTAATCGGCTAGGTCAGGATACTAGTCGACTACATGTATTAGTCGAATAGGCGCAAATACTAGTCGACTACTCTGACAAATTTGAGAACCCCCAACTCTCTCTGTTGGCCAAGCAGTCGATTATACAATGTATTAGTTGACTAATCCCTGTGATTACTCGACTATACCTAGTACTAGTCGACTACTCCTACGCACAGATTCTTGTACAAGTCCGTTCTTTGATCTTTGAGTTTTCGTCTACCTTCACGATGTATTCTCGCCACAATCCTAACAATCTCCCCTTTGACTTGAAAACGTTCAAGTCTGAAAATAGCCACCATACTCCATGTGCTCGCATCCACGCACAATTGAACAAACTTGACTTCATCTCCATCTCTCCCTCTTCTCCATAGCCCCTCATGGGGTTCACAAAGTTCAAGCCCAATCTAACTCTATTACTGAACAATCTCCTTAATCTACACAAGACCTAAAAGAATTTGCTCCAATATAAGAGTAACAATATGGATTACCTTAGTATGCGTCTAGTCCGAATCTCTTTTCGGGATATAACTGAACATCCGAGCTCGAAACCTTCGTAATCTCTGATTGTTCTACAACCGCCGCTTCCATACCCGAGGATAACTGCAATCCACCAACTATAACTTCCGAATTTCACAACATATACACATTGTCGACACGTTGGCCTGAACTTCACATGAGCCTCTTTGGAGACTTCCATAAGACCACCTTTAGAATTGAAACTGAACCCTTTTAGCTAAATTCAATATAATTAGTAAATTTATTGTCAAATTTTACCATAGTATAAGGATATTTTCAGTTGAATAGTGTGAGGGTGTTTTTTTTGCTCATTTTCATAGTACTGGAGGTTTTTTTGTGACACGGTAATAGAGCAGGAGAGTTTTTTTTTGCAATATACCTATTGTTTTATTATACATGGAGACTTTTCGTTCTGAACATAATCTTGGCTAATTTCACATTTCTCCTTCAACTTTCTTAGTTTCACAGAAAATCCTTTTAAAACATCACTCTTAAGTATTCATTTTACAGTTAAATCCATCCCAAAATACTAATAAGAACTTTTAATCGAGTATAAAATACTGCTTTAGATTACTGAAAAATATCAAACTTAATTTACTTCCTCTTTTCTCTTTTTAAACCCACAGTGGGCTGTGAATATGTGATATGCAGGCGTTGTGACAGAAACTGTGAAGATTTTATATTCAATCATAATTCAAACATTTAAGGTATGAACTTTTAATTTTATACTATAGCATGACTATCATACAGGATCCCATCTTTCCTCCAGCAGAGGAGGAGGAAGATGAAGATTAAAGAAAAAGGGAATCTGTATTGAATTTAGGACATACTGCGCATTATTCCTTATATCTCTTTTTCTTCGAAAATTTCATTCGAATCATGTAGATTTGAATCAATCTGAGTTCCAACTATAAAAAGCTCTGATTGGACTGGCTGAGACTGGCATCTGATTCTTTGCAACCATGCTTGGGTTAAGTTCTTGAAACCTAGGACTCTATTATTGAGCACACAAGATACGATTGAATCTCAGGCCCTTGGGCTGAAACTTTGAGAGCGTCCAAAGGACCACAATGCATCAACATCCGTAGGAGCCCAAATTAGATGGGCTTGCTCGGGCAGCAGACATGGGCCCATATAGATCAGTCTAGATGAAGCCCAGTTTATCTGGGGCGGCCTTGTTAACGATACATAAGAAAAGATACCCATGAATCCATCTGAACGTTCCCACTTGACTTCGGTTGGATTAGTCTCCGTCAGGTTTGCAGAGTTCAATTAACCCCATTATGAATGTAATTTGATTCCCAATTAACCACTATTTCCTGTTCTGTTTTGCTGCTACTGCATGTGGGTTTTTAATTATGGGAGAAATGCGTTCCAATGTTCAAGAGAAAGTTGGGATTTTGTTTCTGCTTCTATTACATTTAGGCAATACTATTGATTAACATTTTGCTAAGTTATATTTGGTTGAGTTTTGGGGGGTTTGATATTGGGTTTGTGACGCGGCCAACTGAACGGAAACTAGGTGTATCTATCATCATTGGAGAAGATGTGTCAAATTCGACATGGATCCAGTAGTTCTAATAGTATTAGAATTACTAGTTTCTATTTCTTAATTTTTATTTTTAGTAATCAGAATTGTAGTATGATTTCTGATTTTCTTTTCATGTATATTTTCTTTTCGTGAATTTTCTCTTTCCTTTGGATTTTTGATTTCTTTTAGGGTTTGATTATGTAATTCAAATAGAAGTCAGAGTACAATTTTGTAGCTTAAATATAGGCCGTATGTATTCACTTTTTGATATATAACAATCAATGAAAGTTATTATACTCTAAATAGAGTTTAATATGAATTTTTTAATCCTCTTCTCTAATTGTGATGGATGCTCTGTTAGACTGAATTAGTAGTGAGATGCACGAATTGATTTATCAATCTCTCCCCTACTTTTTATCTCTACGTTAAATTTCTTCCTTCTTTACAACTCCAACGCCTTCATCGACGAACCTCAAATGTCTCACCATAACTCTTCATTCACCTCCAAGACCTCTACACTCTATCGTTGAACCCCTGCTCAAGCCACCATTCAATTGCTGAAGAAGTGCCGCGCAAAATCTGTATGTGCTCACGCGCATACTGGTCAACCTGTGCCCCAGACGTGCACGCCCAGGTCGACGATCATGCCCCAAGCCTCCACGCCCAGTCAACGACGCGTGCCCCATAATAGTCAACAGCTGTTGCGCGCGAACTTCAAGCTTCAAGCGTGAATAGTAAACAGAGTCGGAATTTTAAGCGTGAGTACTCATTATGTTCATCTTGAAGTCCTTTACATTGTTCCTCAGCCTCATCTACATGAGCACCAAGAATCCTCGATAACTCTATTTTGTCTGCTGTACCTGTTCTTATTTGTGTGTGTTCAACGATCAACTATAACGATCAACAAGTAAGTTAAGATCAAATTTATAATCATTTCAAGATTTTTCTTATTACATCTACTTCTTAATTACTAGTTTAAATACACATCATTCAATCTGTTATTTATTTTGATCTTCTATCCACATTAAAAGTGAGCGAGTGATTTTACTTCTCTCTTGTAGCTGCTTGACTCCTTATTGTGTGAAGATTATGATTTTCTCTATAAGCAATAGTTTTTAATTAGTTTTTTAAGCGTTAAAATCGATTAAGCACTTGCATGATCAATGTAACATATATTGATATTATATGTTTTTTAATTCATTTACTACCAATGATTTTTCTTGTTGGTGAAGCATATCTTTAAGTTCTTTTTTTTGTTTTCACCGTGTATATGTTTCACATCATCTTCGTATCAGAGTGCAATTAGATAGAATTTACATATTAGTCATGTTTATTCACTTTTACATCTAGTTAATTTTTTTAAACCTAAAAAATTAATGTAATTTAGGAAATTGAAAGAAAAATCCTTCCCTGAAATTCTGTATAATTGGTGTTTAATTAAGCAAGGATACTCAATGTGCTTCTGTAATTAAGGAACGCCAAGAGTGAAAATCTCCTACTGTGTTACGCCGATATGGCTAATTGGTCTGGTAAAATTATGGTTTGATTAATCTGATAATTTAAAAATACCAATAAAATAAAATAAAAATTAGTTTAGATTCATATTAGGACTCATATATTGCATGCTAATCTGTAATGGTCACCTATATCTATTAGGAGAGTCTAGCAAATTCTTCATTACCTCGATGGATTTTCAGTCAATAATGACACTTGATAACAAAATAGCCCAACCGACAGTGACATTTGTGTTGGCCCAAAGACCTATCACTCTAGTTTTGATGATAATTAACTCATGTAGTTATAGTATTAATGATCTTGTGTCTAATAAGTTTCAGATATTTATCAAGATCTTAGTCAGTGTTTAGGTTCAACGAAAGATTCGAAGTCAAGTTTTGAAGCTAATACGTGTTGATTTAAGAGCTCGCATTTCAAGATTACATCAAGTACTCAAAGAAGAGTCTAACTCTTTGGATCATATTTGGACCAAGTCGAGATGGTGAAGAATATTTTCAAGAGAAAATTTTCAAGACTTAAGTCATGTTTGTAAGTTTTAAGATTTTTATTTTAGGATAAACTGTAAATGATAGATTAGTTATGAATTGCTCAAGCTCATTTACACACACAAAATTTATATATCGTTTTCATAAGAAATAAGTTTTAGCTTTGGTTTTGGTTTTGAGCATCAAAGAATATACACATGATTAAATTTCATCAAAACAAGTTTACATGGTTTAAATGTGTATTAGATTTAATCCATATATATTATTGCTTCATATTGTCTAAAAACTTAATTTGATGAGTTTATATCATGTGTTTAAATTTTGTATTTATTAAAACTTATTTTAGAGCTTATTATCAAAAACAAGTATATTTCATCTTCAATGTGTGTTGGATCATTTTCATACACACTATACTTCAAATGTGTTTCAATATCTTGTTTTGTATTTGAACAAGTTTTGAAAAAATGGTTTCATTTTGAAGTTTATTTTTGAAAAATACGATTTTTGCTTAAACCTTAAATTCTTTACCTCAAAAATATTTCAAATTATTTGTAATATGTATTGATTTTTTATCACACATATTTATATTTCAAAGTATTGATAAGAACTTATTTTTATGGATTTTATGGGATATAAATAGAATTTTTTTTGTGTTTTCAAAGTTAGAATTTCAAACCTTAAAATTCAGGATTTAGGCTGCTGGCGGTCGACCTAACCAAGGCTCGATCGATCGGTCGGTTGACCGATGTACACAAGGATGTGCACAAACCCTTGCCTTTAGGTCGACCGACGAGCGGTCGACCGACGAGCGGTCGACCGACTGGATCAAACCCTCGCTCGGGTTTAGTCAGTCGACCGAGCAGTCGACCGACGAGGCAAGTGGCCTAGGGGCGATCAACCGGCAACCCCAATGGTCTGAAATATGACCGTTGGTCGGTCGATAGGCCGGTCGACCAACAGGTGATCAGGCCAGAAAACAGAGTCCAACGGCTAGTTTTCTGAAGCGTTATTTAAAAGGCTGTTTTGGCCAGTTTTACATAAGATTTTGGAGAAGTTTTAGAGGCATTTTTTCCTATCTTTCTTAGAGTTTTTCTCCACAAGTTTTTGGGCTAAACATTCATATCAAAAGAAGAGTTTTTCAAAAGTATTTTCCTTGAGTTTTCAAAAGAGTTTTCTTGAGTTTTTTACCATTCAATCTACCTAGTTTTCTCACACAAGTTTGAGCTTTTCATTACTATATACATCCTCTAGGGATCCTTGTTTGTGAGAGTATTTGTTGATGATCAAGAGAAGAGATCACTAAGTGTTTCATCCCTTGTATTTGAGGAGTTGTAGAGGTTGCGGCCCGACGAGCTTGCGAGTTCGCATGTGTTGTTCTTGCGGGAACAAGTGAGAGACTTGTGGGTCCAAGAGTTCTTGAGAGAGCTCGTTGTAGGTATTGTGGTACCGAGTAATCTTGCAGGATCGTTATAGTGAAAATCCTTCATAGTGGTGGAAGGCGGGGACGTGGAGCAAGTGGTTCAAACCTCGAAACAATTCTTCTGTGTTTGCGATTGCTCTTCTCTCTCTTACTCACTTGTGTTTATATCTTGCATGTTCTTATTATGCTCATCTTTATATGCTTGATATAGCTTGTGTTCAATTGATATATATATATATATATATATATATATATATATATATATATATATATATATATATATATATATATATATATATATATATATATATATATATATATATATATGCTTGGGATTGTTTAATATCTTGCATGCTCCCATTCATTAATCATCTAGTACATGCTTGATATTGTATTTGTGTGCTCACACTTGTATTCAACCAAGAGAGCCATAGTCGCACCTCAACTCTTAGTCTAGAGAAATCTTGAGGAGAAAGTCCAGGGCCCTTCACCAGAAATTCGGCTTCACCCTTTGGCTATACTTTGTATGTTAGTAAAATAGTTTTAGTTTGCATAATTAGTTTTAATTCTGCATTTTTTTCACATTAGATTAGGATGTCACCTATTCACCTCTTCCCTCTAGGTGACCTACAACTTGATGACCTGAGAATTAAGCTTCGTGCTCTGGCCCAGGTCCTTTATCAAGAACAGAAACTTCCAATGCAACCTCATATATCAAATAACCTATCACCTCCACTCAAGACTGATGTTAAGAACAAGAATGTCAAATAAATAATATAAAAAGATACCAAAAAGAAGTCCCCCTATTAAATGTGATAAATATCAAGGTTATGGACATATAGTTAATAAATGCACCAATCTCTTTAGGGTTGTAATTATTAACGGAATTTCCACTGTAGCCACTGAGTCGATAGCACTATTTTTTTGGCAACCACTATCGTGATAATAGAGTTTAGTATTGTCCTAAATGAGTCTCAAAACAAGTCACTAATATATGACACCCAACCTAAAATTGTATCTGATTCTTATGAGTTTACATATCACCCATGCATAAACTCTGATGTTGATGAAGACTTAGATTATGCCCTCACCCGATTAAGGCAAAGTAGCATTTGGTGATGACATTATAGAGTCTACTATCCCAATTTTTCCTAAAGTCACTCCAGTAATTAGACAATATTTTGATTTCTCCCAAAGTCACCAGTGTGAATACAGAGTTTGTTGTTGTCTTTCCTAAAGACATTACACCCAACTGCATAAAGACACACCTTTGACTCACTTTCCTATTGTTAGCGCTGCCTTGATACAAATAGGATACAAGAACTGTAGAGTTATTATGGATAATAAAAGCTACACCAATGTAGTATTCTTTGAGGTATTTGAAAATGATGGATTAAAATACCCTGCTCTCACCCGTTTAAGGTACCTGGTTCAAGTCCACAACTGTAGGAGTTCCACAATCATGTCTAGTCCCAATCGATTTTCATCTCTAACTTTGGAGAACTATGTGGCACATGTTAGGCATGAAACTGAAATTCCTCACTGCTTTTTAACCCCTAATCGATTGTCAAACTTACGTCATCCATAAGTCTGCATTATCATCTTTTGTATCACATGTGCACATGGAATCACATCACGATTTACACATAGAAGTTATGGATATGATTGCTCAACATAATGCCAACTATGAGATGCGAATTGACATTAGGAAATTATTTAATGCTTTTAATGTTGGAGATATTTTAGTACTGATCCATTTCAAATCTTAAGGAAACTAAATTGTAAAGTTTATGTTATAGATTTTTTGTATCAGCTCTATTTTCAATCTTGAAGATTTAGTGGATTACAAGTGTATTGATTTTAACCCTAACAACTTCTTTATTGATAAGCCATCCTATGAGCCTATTTTTAAGAGACGCTCTCTTCCTCCAATTTCAAATATTTTATACAATATAGTGGATCAGATTGATAAAATTTTGGATGATGAAGTTATCATGACTCGTAAGTATTTAATTCGATGGAAAGGAAATAGATGGAAAGGAAGAGCACTGAATGATGACTCATGGAAAGACAAAAGTACACTACAACAGATTAATCTCAATAGGTTGAAGAAAGATTGGATCACTTCTGACTCGATGAAGTTGAGCTCTCTCTAACACGGGGAGAAAGATGCGGACAACAGAACGAAAACTTGATGTATCTATCATCGTTGGAGAAGACGCGTCAACTCGACATGGATCCAGTAGTGTTAATAGTATTAGGATTACTATCTTCTATTTCTTAATTTTTGAATTTTAGTAATGAGAATTATAGTAGATTTATGGTTTCATTTTCTTGTAGGTTTCTTTTTCATGTATTTTTTATACTTAATTTTTTTAAGAGTTTGATTATGTAATCCAAATTGAAGTAGGAGTACAATTTTGTAGCCTATATAAAGGCCCCATGTATTTACTTTTTGATATACAAGAATCAATGGAAACTTTTTACTCTCAATTGAGTTTAATATGGATTCTTCAATCATCTTCTCTGATTGTGGTGGGAAGCCTTATTAGATTCACTTAGTAGTATGACACTCTAATTGATTTATCTATCTTTTTCTTTCTCTTTATCTCCACGTTAAATTTCTCTAATTGATTTATCTATATTTTCTCTCTCTTTATCTTCACGTTAAATTTCTTTCCCCTTTCAACTTAATGCCTTCATTGATGAACTTCAAACGCCTCACCATAACTCTTCACTCACCTCTACGACCTCCACACTCTATCGTCGAAACCCTGCCCAAGCCACCATTCAGTTGCTGAAAAAGTGTCACGCAAAACCTGTGTATGCTTGCACACATACTGGTTGACATGTGCCCTAGATGTGTGCACTCCCAGGCTGATGACTGTGCCCCAAGCTTCCATGCCCAATTGACGATGCGTGCCCCAGAATCGTCGATGACAGCTACTGTGCACGAACTTCAAGCTTTAAGCGCGATAGTAAATGAATCAGAATTCTAAGTGTGAGTACTCATTCCCTTCATCTTGAAGTCCTCTACATTGCAATCACCTCGGCCTTATCTGCGTGAACACCAAAAATCCTAGACAAACCAGTTTTCATCGACTGGACATGTTCTTATTTGCGTAAGTTCAGCGATCAACTACAATGATCAACAAGTATGTTAAGATCAAATTTACAATCAACTCAAGTATTTTTCTTATTACATTAACTTTTTAATTATCAGTTTATATATACATTATCCAGTCTGTTATCTATACTAATCTTCTATCCACATTAAAGTGAGCGAGTGATTTTACTTCTCTCTTGTAGCTGTTTGACTCCTAATTATGTGAAGAACTTGATTTCATGCATAAGCAAAAGTTTTTAATTAGTTCTTTAAGCGTTAAAATCGATTAAGCACTTGCATGATCAATATAGCATATACTGATATTATCTGTTTTTAATTCAATTCCTACAAATAGTCTTTTTTGTTGGTGAAGCATATCTTTAAGCTATTTTATCTTTTACTTTCGCCCCGTATACGTTTCATATCAGTTTGTTTTCTGTGATAGTAAACATGATTATCGTGGTAAAATGGAATTTTAAAATTTAGATCTATTTTCATTTAATAATTTTGTATATTCTAATCTGATGCATGTTGTTTCTATAAGCAATGGTATTTTATGTTAATTTCTTTGTTTACCAGAAACTCATGGGCCCGATTGGCCTACTAGATTTTTATGAAGGTTCCCTGTTGAAAATTTTCTTTCCATCTAAGAGTTAGTTTAGATTATTTGAGAGCATTAGAACACACACACACACTAGTCAAAGAGATGTCTACCAAGTGCGCATTATGAGAAATCAAGTATAGTTCCAACTCCCCATCCGTAGTGAAGGATGGGATTTTTTTTAACTAAATTTTGCATGGTGCACTAATAAGCGTATTATGTATAATTTAGTATTTTATTCTTTTTAGGGAAAATTGCCTTTAGCTCCTTAAGAAAAGTTTCACCCATTAAAAACTCATTACTATTTAAAACCTTGCCAAAAGCCTCTTTGACCAATATTCCTTCATATGCAGGTCCTTATCCCCACCACAATTCAATACGGGATACTATGTATTTTCATAATTCTCGTTTTGCCCTTGCTTACCGGCCATTGTATGATGGGAAATGTCTTACACGCTTGACGCAAATTTAATAATCGTTGATTAGATTGGAAATTAGAGGGGAAAACTTGGTTATATAATCTTCTCTCATCATTGTTGACCCTTACAGCCACACTTTATCACTTTCTTCTTCTCTTTTCTCTCAGTTATATCTCTTTTATTTCTCTTTATCATCTAATATATCACAACCATTTTCACTTCAATGGAATCAACAAAAATGATTCTAATTCATCAGAAAATGAATCATCACCAGATCAATAAAAAGACTTTTTGTTAATTTGTATTGTTACCTCTCCGGATGGAGAAGGAACTTGTTTGAGATTGCAGCATGGTCAAGACATATCTGCATTCAAGATAGAAATATCAAACACTTTAGATCTTCTTGTGCATCAATTAAATTTTGCTTACAAACTTGAGCAACATCCTAATATTGTTTTTGGGTTGAACAACGATTAAGAAGTTGAATACTTGCTTGCAGTTTCCTGGAATTATAATTGCAAAATTGTGAACGTTTAAGCAAGGGTTGCAGCAAACAACGCATCCTCTTCTCGGATCGCTACCCAAGCAAGCCAAAAGTAAGAGTTTGTTTCCTATGTTTTAGCCACCATAATCCGTTTTGCCCACCATTTTCTTTTGTTGGTCCACTGGAATCAATGGGAGTCCACTTTGTAATGTTTTTGTCCACGATTTTCTCTTGTTATACACAATTTTCTTTTTTATTCATCATTTGTTGTTTCTGTCCACATTTATAGGTCTTTATCCAATATCTTCAAATTTTGTCGATGTTTTAATTACATGCCTCTAATTTTGTTGTTTTCTTTTCTTCAATCAACACTTATTGTGTGCACAACAATCAGATAATGCGTTGGACCCCAGTCTCTCTTTATTGGTCCTAATGTCGATCAAAACATTTAGTTGGCAGAAGAGATGGTAAATAACACCATCCATATCCTTACTTAGTGGTATGACTGTATTCGCTATGTTGGACAATAATTTGACAGTGTGAAAAAAGTGAGGCCACACTGATCCACTATTCTATTGTCAAGAAATTTATTTATAAATTTGTCCAGAACGATAAAACAAGGATCAGTGTTGAATTCTCAAAGAAGAAAGACATCAACAATGACACACAATACCAGATTTGCTAATAAAATCCACAACTCTAATTACACATGTAGTGGAGATACGGGTACTGATAGGCACAAGAGAGCATCAAAAAATGAGTAGCATCTATCATTTAGAATATACTAAAGCACCATCCAATATGCAGAGCCTGCGATGCTAGAAAAGATTTCATAGTTCTATATGGAGTGACGCTTAAGTACGACAAGGGTTGGTGAGAAAAGAAGTTGACACCGAACCAAGCTTTATGGAGTAGAAAGACACTCTTATGACTCGCTGCATTGGGACATGATATGTCCACCTTCTATGATTTTTGTAATTTCTGCCCACTTTATGTAAATTATGTCCACTTTCTTTATTTTTTGTCTACTTTGTGTAATTTATATCCTCCTTACTTAATCTCCATCCACCTCCTGTATAATATTGTCCTTACTTGTAATTTCTGTCCACCTTACCTAATATTCTGTACCGGGCAGGTACGACCAGGTGTTGGAGACAAACCCAGGTAGTTTCATTTCTCTAGAGAGTGAAAATGATCGGTTCACAAGGCTCTATGTAGCTTATGCTGCTTGCTTAGAAGGTTTTTGTACCGCCTGCAGACATCTGATATTTTTTGACGGTAACTTTCTCAGGATCGTTACAAGGGCACATTTTTGGCCGCTATAGCTTATGATGAGAAAATGGATTATTCCCACTGGCTTTTTACGTGTATGACATTGAAAGTGAGAACTGAGATTTATTTATTAGGTCATTATGGTAGATGTTGTATGAAGTACCTGACCCGTACGCTCCACCACACCAACTGTGTTCATGTCCGATGCAAACAAGGGTCTTACAAAAACACTTGAATGATATTTTTCTAATGCGTTCACTCTCATTGTATGCTCCATCTCATGGAAAATTACAAGGATAAATGTAAAAAAAAAAAATCTTGATTTAAATTGAAAACTTCACAGGAATTAACAAAAATATTAGAGTGGGCGACTTACAAATACAATGTTCATGATTACAATGCACAAGCAGACAGAATTAAGAAGAGGTCGGAACCTGCGACAATTAATGGTGTCCTATGAACCTAAAATTTGGGCCTACGCATTCTTCTAGGAGTTAGGTAAGTGATTCTGTTGTATTCTGTCCACTTTATATAATTTATGTCCACTTTAAGTAATATTTGTCCACATTTTGTTGTATTTGGTACTCTTTATATAGTTTTTGTCCACAGTAAGTTATTTTTGTCCACATTCTTCTTTATTTTGTCCATTATCTATAGTTTATGTCCACATTTAGTTGTTTATGTCTACTTTTCATCTAATTTTGTCCATATTTTTTAATATTTGTCTACTTATCTATTATTCTGTCAGATATGGACATGTGACTTCTAATTTTGCGGAGTCATATAACAGTTGGATATGTGAAGCTAGGTTGCAACCCCTGGTGCAAATAGTTGATCACATATGCGTTCAAATCATGAATCACATGAACACCAAAGACAGACGGTTGAAAAATTGGTCACTGTCCTCTGCCCTGAATCGCAAAAGATTTTGAACCTCAACATGTCAGAATTTTTACCATTCATGTAATTATGGCAGGTGATGATGTCTATAAGATCTTCGATTGGCGTACAGTTGCGGTTCATCTTAGACTTCGTTCTTGCACCTGCCAGGAATGGAACATTACCCGCGTCCCGTGCAGACACGCATGTGTTGACACTCTAAAAAGATAAAACTCTTACATTTATCTTCAACCGGTCTGAATAACGTCTAACTTATTGACATTTATAAAAGGTAAGTAGAAGACAAGCTGACGACTAGGGATAAGGCAGGGACTTGGATCTTACTGATCCAATGAAGCAGACAATAAGCCAAAGTTGTCTTTGAAGAGCTCCAAGCAGGCCTAAGATGCTAAGTTAGCTCAACACTTAGCCTTGCATGAGCCTAAGGGGATAGCCTCTGGCCTTGCTATGGCTCCAAATAGAGCTAACTTATAGTTTCGCCCAAAGCTTTCTTGATAGTTTTGCTATGAGGCTAATCATTAGCTTCGCTCGAAGATTCCCATTTAGCCTCGCCAAAGGCTGATCCAGGAGCTTCGCGCTAGAAGCTTTACCCCTAGCTTCGCTGGGCTGAATCTTAACTTCGTACCAAGTCTTGAAGGTAACTTCGCCCGAGGCTATAAACTAAGTCTTACCTTCGCAGGGGACTATGAAGGTAACTTCGTTGAAGCTCTAAGCTAAAGCCTAAACTTCGCATGACTTAGCTCCGCAGCGAGCTTTACCAGGTCATCAATTGACCGTTTCACATGGGGGATCAATAGGTGAACCTTACTAATTTAGTGGGATTAATGCCACTTTAAGTGGGCGGTTACACCCGCCCACTTCGTCTATTAAGTGGAGACAATTAAGCCACAACGACAGGAGGGTGTTTGGACGAACCTTCTAGCTTCGCTGGACGCTCGCAAGAAGCTTCGCGGTAAGGTCATTTGTAGCCTCGCGCGAAGCTAAAGACTGATTCAGCCTTGCTGAATTCAAGGGGGCGGTTACACCCCATTTTTTACTATAAATAGTCTCTTGCTAAGCAAAGGACAGACGGACAGACGCGCAGAGGGAGAGACAGGCACGGATAAAAAGAAAAAGAGAGGGCTAACGGGCTAGAGAAAAGAGAATTCAACTAGAAATTCTAGAGAGTGTTCTCTTGTTCTCTTACTTTCAAATATTCTATTCCCAGAACCAAGCGAGAAGGGAATCCTATTTGGGGCAGCTTGATTGTTTGATTGATTGCATAGTCAAAGAGATAAAGTGATCGCGCGTTGATCAGATTCCTACCGGCATGCTTTCCCAGAAATCTCGGATGAGATCTATTTGTAATCTTTTTGAATTACTTATAATTTCGCTCCTCAACTCTTTTTGTAAGTTTTCCTGAATCAATTTTCAATGAAAAACAGCATGTGCCGTCATTCGGTTCATGCAGCATAGCATAGTGAATTACCTAGACCATCACATGACAATGGAGGCATTCAAGCAGACTTGTGCCCTAATACTGTATCCTATTCCTGAATTGGACAAGTCGAATGTATGATTTTCCAATATTCTGTCCACCTTTCTAATATTTTGTCCATTATTTGGGACTTTTGTCCACCTTTTAATTTTTCTGTCTGCCTTAAGAAAGTTATGTCCCCTTTTTGTGTATTTTGTCTACCTTTTGAATATTCCGACCAACATCTCCCTCAAGTACAAAGTTTACCTTTGAAGATTTTATACCCCTTTTGAAAGTTATATCCACCTGTTTAGTATTCTTTCCAACATCTTCCTCCAGTACATTTTGTTCTGTACCCCTTTTGAAAGTTATGTTCTCCACCCCTTTTGAAGATTCTGGACGGAATTGTGTTTGATATTCTGTCCACCTTTTTGAAAGCATCGTCGATATTTTTTATACTTTTTTAAGATATATTTTTTATATTTATGACCCACTTTTTGAAATGCATGTCCACCTTTTTTAAATTTTCTGCCCACTTTATGAAATGCATGTCCACCTTTTGACTTTTTTGTCTACAATTTTGATAATTCTGTCCACTTTTTGACATTTTTGTCTACATTTTGACAATTCTGATCCGCTAAGAACTTGACAGGTATTAATTTCTGTCTCGCACAGATAACGAACAAGACTATCAAAATAAACTTCTTATAATGAAGAAGTGTCGTGGGAGAAATAAGACAAGGTGAATCAATAATTGATTTATGACGCGATCTATTGCTTGCAATAGCTGTGGGAAAGATGGACACTGGCATTCTTGCAATGCTGTGATAGATGAGGAACTCATGGATGTTCTGGGGTGAATAACGAACTCATTTACTCGCTTAGTCATCAAATTAGACTTTTACTATCACTTTTGCTAGGGTTGATGAGGAATTATGCATCACTTTTGCAGTAGAGAAAGTTAGACAAAAATTGAACTTTTACTGTTTATGAGTACCATTTGTAAGAACCTTTATGCACTGAAATTGGACTTTTATAGTAAAGTTGAACAGTTAAGTTCAAATTTTGTAAGGAAATATTAGTTAGAGAGAAGTTATTCAATAATTAGAAGGGTTAATAAATAGGTAAGCTAAACTGCATGGATGATCTTGAGTTAGATCATGAGAGTAATTGGAAAGAATTTTAAAAAATTACAAATAGGAAGACAGAAGCCGTAAATTATGGACAGATATTCAAAAAAGTAGACACTAGTATGACAACTAGAAAATTTACAACAAGAGGCCTACTGTTCTCATGCAACCAACAAAAAGCCTATTGTTCTCATGCAACCAACAAAAAATTTCTCATTGGGAGAGGTGCCACTCTGGGGTGTAATGCATAAGTGATACAACTGGTAGTGCAGATGACTTCATTACTTGGCACTCCACCAGCAGCTGGGCACAAATCTTTGTTCGGTTCACCATCATGGACTTTCCGTGGGTATAACTGTTGGCCCAAAGGCCTATCACCCTAGTTTTGATGATGATCAACTCATGAAGTTATGTTTACTAATGATTTTGTGTTTAATTAGTGACAGATTCATTATCAAGATCTTAGTTGGTGCATAGCTCAACAAAGGATAAAATGTAAAGATTTGGAGCTAGCACGGTGTGATCCAAGGAGCTTTTGGATCAAGCTTGGACCAAGTCAAGAAGATAAGAAGCCTTCAAGTGAAGACTTCAAGAAGATGAAGACTTGTGTCTAGGTATAAGATTTTGTTTTTGTTTTAGATAAAATGTAAAGGATAGAATAGTGGTGGATTGCTCAAGTACATATACACACACACTCTTGATAGAATTGTTTTCATAAAAGATTTTTTTTTTTGGTTTAGAAAAGATTTTTCATTTTGAAAAATACAAGTTTGGTTTTTGGTGTTTCTCATATACTTATCTTTTAACCAAAACCATGTTTAAAGCTTAATGCCAAAAACATAGATATTTCATCTTGATTGTGTAGTGGATCATATCCATACACACTATGCTTTAAAAGTATATCTTGTTTTTGTATTTGATGAAGATTTGAAAAAACATGTTTTTAGAAAATATTGTTTTAGAAAAATACAGTTTTTATCATGAGCCAATATTTCCATATTACAAAAATAGTCCACTCTTTTATAACATGCCTTGATTTTGTGCAAGCATGTTTGATTATCAAAGTGTATTGGTTAACAATTTTTGTAGATTTTTATGTATTTTATGGGATTTTATTTGAGCCAAAAAGACTAACTTTTTAATCCCAAGAAAACTGTTTCAGGCTTCGGATAAGTCGACTAGTAGCCTTTATAAGTCGACTAATCCTGGAGTCGGCCGACCGGACCGGTCGACCGACGTGCACAAACGTGCACGCCTTTGTGTACTGGAGGACGGCCGACCGTGCCGGTCGACCGCTCCAGAGAGCAGAGCTCTCTGGAAAGTTCGGCCGACCGTACAGGTCGACCGACAGAGAGTTAGACTCTCAGCTCCAGTGGGTCGGTCGACCCAGGCGGTCGACCGTGGCTCCAACGGTCAGAAATCCGACCGTTGGCGGTCGACCGCACGGATCGACCGGCAGTTCTGATAAAGCCCCAACGGCTAGTTTTTGACAGCCTATATATTTAGGGGTTTGTGGACAGTTTTCAACAAGATTTGGAGAAGTTTTTAGAGCCAGTTTTTCCCACTCTTTTCAGAAGTTTTTCTCCACAAAATAGAGAGCAAATATTTCCTATCTAAAGGGAAGATTTTAACAAGAGTGTTTTAAGTGATTCTTTGAGTTTTCCTCCACCACTCTCATCCTTATTTTTCTCACACCACACTTGAGCTATCCATTGATTATTCATCCTATAGGTGTGTTGTAGTGAGATTGTTTTTAGGTGATCAAAGTGTTGTGATCACCAAAGACTTCATTTGTTACTTTGAGGAGGCGGACGTGTGTGTCCGCGTTGTTTTGAGTTCGGTTGCGGACTCGGTGGTTTGAGGTGCGGCCTCGGCAAGCTAGTGAGCTTGCGGTGTGTACGGGACTAGAGAGTCCGAGGGCTTGTAGGTGTTGCGGCACCGAGGAGAGATCCATTGGGATCTTGCATAGTGAAAATCCTTCGTGTGTCGAAGGCGGGGATGTAGAGCAAGTGTGCTCGAACCTCGAAACATACCCTTGTGTTTGCGATTGCTCACTCTCTCTCTCTCTTTGTCTCTTTTATATCTTGCATTCAATAATTGTCTATCTTTATATGCATGATATACTTGTGTGCTTAAATTGATATACTTGCTTGGGATTGTTTGCTAACACTTGTATTCGATCAAGAAAGCCAACGCGGCACCTCAACCCATTCAAGGGGAATCTAGAGGAGTTTGTCCAGAGCCCTTCACGGGGAATTCGGCAACACTCTTGTGTTATACATAGTGTTTAGTGTAAAAGTTTTAATTAGGTCATAATTGTTTTAGCTTCCGCATTATTTGCATCATTTGGCTTTAAATGACCATTAGATTAGCCATCACCTATTCACCCTCCCTCTAGGTGAACCTTCAATTGGTATCAGAGCTTGGTACTCTGATTTGGTCTAACAACCTAGAGTAAAAGATCCTCATTTTTAGGCTAATCACAATATTTTGTACACACACCATGGACTTCATGTCACTACCCATGTTTGACATTGTTAACATCCATATATGGAAGGTAAAGATGTCCTTGTACCTCAAAGCCTTAGGTATTCATGTTTATCTTGCCACAACCAATAATGCATATTGTTTAAATGGTAAGAATTTTGAGGCTAATGCAAAAGCCCTTCATGCTTTAAAGTCAACCCTAAATGATGATTATTTATCTAGGGTTTCTAACTTTGATTTGGCTTTTGTAGTTTGGAACACCCTCCTCTCCCTTGGCGAAAATGATCAATACTATGCGGGGAGTGATTCGGATGTTGGAAGCGACATCTCCAACAAGTGCTACATGGTCCAAGGGGATAACCCCCTTGAGGTAACTTCCGAATCCGAGGATGAGGATAATAACATGTCATATGAAGAGCTTTCTACATTTTGTCAATTATTGCTTGAAAAATATGACATGATTAAGAAAGAAAATAAAAATTTGAAAAAGAACATTGATTGCATGCATATAGAACAAGATTCATTTAAATCTAAGATTGCATGTTTAGAAAAAGAAAAGATGATTTGAAAAATGAAAATGTTTCCTTGATGTCTAAATTAAATGATTTATGTGAAGGGAACACTATTTTGAAAGATAAAATTATTTTGGTGGAAAAAAAAGAAATTGTTTTGCAAGAAAACACTTCTTTAAAGAAGAAAATTTTGAAAAAGAAAAGGAAAAAGAAAAAGTTTCTAAAAAGAAGAAAAATGATTTTATTTCTCACTACTCTTTACATGCTACCATTGATGATAGTGAGATTAATCTTTTGAAAAATAAAATTAATAATTTGAGCTCAACTTTGAGCAAATGTGTATTTGATCATTCTAGGTTGGAGTCTATGTTTTCAAAGAAACAAACTCCACACATTCATGCACATCATCATCATGCATTTGATTATGTTGCACGCCACGATCACAATCACACTCATAAGCATTCCAAGGTGTACACATGTACACATTGTGGCCGCAAAGGCCATTTAGCAAAGTTTTGTTTTGATAAGATGCATCATTTAAATTTTGCTAATAAAAATGTTTGGGTTCCTCAACACAATGCTAACCCTCATGGACCCAAGAAAAAATGGGTACCAAAGTCCCCACCTTTTGTTTTTGATGTAGGTGAGGGATCTCTCAAGACGTGAGAGACATGGTGCCTTGATGGTGGATGCACTTGGACTTGATGGACACATATATGGATGCATCGCTATCAAGGAAGTTTTGGTGGGACAAGCACCATGAGTGGAGCTTTGGAGTTGGTAACAATCTCTAAACTCCCATTTTATTTATGTTCATGCTTGTTCATACATAATATTCATAGCATGTTCATGATTTATGTATTTTTGTGCTTCATGTGGTAAAAATATGCTTAGATGTAGTTTTTATCAAAACTTGTATTATACATGTACAAATAGTGAGTTACACGTGACTTACATATGTTTGCACTTCATGCTCATTTGTACCCACTATATGCACATGTATAGGCTAGTTTTGATGATTCTTTCATTTATACATGTTTTGCCAATTTTCATGTTTTTACTTCATGTATATGTATTTTGTATTCAAATCTAATAAATATACATGTATACCCGTGAGTCTCTTGCCTTCATGCAAATACATTTGATAGACTCTTTTATGTTTGGGATATGTATGTATATTGTTAGGATTGGATAAATCATACATATACCTAGAAGTTTATTTGTTTTATTGAAAAATAAATTTTCATGTTTTATAAAATGTTATTCATGATTTGAGCTTCAATGTCTATTTTCATGAAATGCTACTTACATGATTTTTAAACACTCATCTTTTATTTTTCAAGATAATTTTTGAGCTTTATGGACTATGAGTGCTTGAATATTTATGTACTTAGTATGATTCATGAAATACACATGTTTTAATTTCATGTTTTTGAAGGATCTTTAACTAGTTTTTTTTAAAAATTATTTTAACTAGTTAATTGTTCTTCATTGGGTAGAGTTTTTCAAACAAAGCTTATTTTTCAAATCTATCTTTGAAACCCCTACCATCAATGGGAGGATGGATGGGCGATTATGCCTTGTATGCTTCATTGAAAATCTTCTATCTTGAGCATATGAAGGGTGGTAGGTTATGAGTTATATACTTGATCTCATTGTTATGTCAATTGGTATCATTGAATCGTTTCAATTGGTATCAATATGAACTTATTTTGGTATATACTCATAGTTTGTTTTCTTATATATGTATGTATCAATTTCAATTGGTATACTCATTTCATACATATATATGATTTTCATGTGCTTAACTTTCAATTGGTTCACAATTTTAAAAAAAAAAGCACAAAGTTTATGATGAAAAATAAAAATTTTTTTTACTATTGATATCAAAATGCTTCAACTTCATATTTGTTAAATTTCAATTGGTATCAATATGTTTTACAATAATGACTATTTCCAATTTGGTATCTTAAAAATTTGTTTGCTTTACAAGAGCTCTGATACCTTTAAAATTTTGTTTAAGAAAAATTAAAAAAAATGTTTTGGTATGTATTTCCTATATGCAAGGAGAGCTTAACATCTCTTCTATATATGGATTCATGTTGAGTATATTATAAATTGAGGAGCTTGACAACTCTTCTTTATATGATATACGTGTGTAGGGGGAGCTTCACATCTCCTCTTATGCATTACATAATATGTGTTATGTGAATTGGGGCTTGTCATCCCTTCTTCATGTAATGCATATGTGTAGGGAAGCTAACTTAGCGTCTTCCTCTTCATGAATGTATATCGCATATAAATCTTTATTGATTGATTTGTATTACCCCTTCTTGATCTCTTTGTTTTTGACAAAAAGGGGGAGAAAAATTTGTTTGATTTGATTTTACTTTGAACCCTTTGTTGATGAGTGACAAAAAGGGGGAGAAGTATTTGAGTTTATATGCATGTTTTCATGTTTTCATTGCTTAAGGGGAGAAGTATTTGTCTTCCTTATTATTTATGCATATATGTTTTGTATTGCAAATAGGAGAAAAAGATTTTGATTTATATTTGTTGCATGTTTTATCTCCATACTTGCATACATATTCATGTGCCTCATTGCCATATCTATTATTTATTTTGTATGCATGAGTTAAGGGGAGCTTCTTTGAAGCTTTACTTTAATCCATGCATATATAACTTTCATGAGTTTTGTCATCATCAAAAAGGGGGAGATTGTTGGCCCAAAGGCCTATCACCCTAGTTTTGATGATGATCAACTCATGAAGTTATGTTTACTAATGATCTTGTGTTTAATTAGTGACAGATTCATTATCAAGATCTTAGTTGGTGCATAGCTCAACAAAGGATAAAATGTCAAGATTTGGAGCTAGCACGGTGTGATCCAAGGAGCTTTTGGATCAAGCATGGACCAAGTCAAGAAGATGAGAAGCCTTCAAGTGAAGACTTCAAAAAGATGAAGACTTGTGTCTAGGTATAAGATTTTATTTTTGTTTTAGATAAAATGTAAAGGATAGAATAGTGGTGGATTGCTCAAGTACATATACACACACACTCTTGATAGAATTGTTTTCATAAAAGTTTTTTTTTGGTTTAGAAAAGATTTTTCATTTTGAAAAATACAAGTTTGGTTTTTGGTGTTTCTCATATACTTATCTTTTAACCAAAACCATATTTAGAGCTTAATGCCAAAAACATAGATATTTCATCTTGATTGTGTAGTGGATCATATCCATACACACTATGCTTTAAAAGTATATCTTGTTTTTGTATTTGATGAAGATTTGGAAAAACATGTTTTTGAAAAATATTGTTTTAGAAAAATACAGTTTTTATCATGAGCCAAATATTTCCATATTACAAAAATAGTCCAATCTTTTATAACATGCCTTGATTTTGTGCAAGCATGTTTGATTATCAAAGTATATTGGTTAAACTATTTTTGTAGATTTTTATGTATTTTATGGGATTTTATTTGAGCCAAAAAGACTAACTTTTTAATCCCAAGAAAACTGTTTCAGGCTTCGGATAAGTCGACTAGTAGCCTTTATAAGTCGACTAATCCTGGAGTCGGCCGACCGGACCGGTCGACCGACGTGCACAAACGTGCACGCCTTTGTGTACTGGAGGACGGCCGACCGTGCCGGTCGACCGCTCCAGAGAGCAGAGCTCTCTGGAAAGTTCGGCCGACCGTACGGGTCGACCGACAGAGAGTTAGACTCTCAGCTCCAGTGGGTCGGTCGGCCCAGGCGGTCGACCGTGGCTCCAACGGTCAGAAATCCGACCGATGGCGGTCGACCGCACGGGTCGACCGGCAGTTCTGACAAAGCCCCAACGGCTAGTTTTTGACAGCCTATATATTTGGGGGTTTGTGGACTGTTTTCAACAAGATTTGGAGAAGTTTTTAGAGCCAGTTTTTCCCACTCTTTTCAGAAGTTTTTCTCCACAAAATAGAGAGCAAATATTTCCTATCTAAAGGGAAGATTTTAACAAGAGTGTTTTAAGTGATTATTTGAGTTTTCCTCCACCACTCTCATCCTTATTTTTCTCACACCACACTTGAGCTATCCATAGATTATTCATCCTATAGGTGTGTTGTAGTGAGATTGTTTTTAGGTGATCAAAGTGTTGTGATCACCAAAGACTTCATTTGTTACTTTGAGTAGGCGGACGTGTGTGTCCGCGTTGTTTTGAGTTCGGTTACGGACTCGGTGGTTTGAGGTGCGGCCTCGGCAAGCTAGTGAGCTTGCGGTGTGTACGGGACTAGAGAGTCTGAGGGCTTATAGGTGTTGCGGCACCGAGGAGAGATCCATTGGGATCTTGCATAGTGGAAATCCTTCGTGTGTCGAAGGCGGGGATGTAGAGCAAGTGTGCTCGAACCTCGAAACATACCCTTGTGTTTGCGATTGCTCACTCTCTCTCTTTGTCTCTTTTATATCTTGCATTCAATAATTGTCTATCTTTATATGCATGATATACTTGTGTGCTTAAATTGATATACTTGCTTGGGATTGTTTGCTAACACTTGTATTCGACCAAGAGAGCCAACGCGGCACCTCAACCCATTCAAGGGGAATCTAGAGGAGTTTGTCCAGAGCCCTTCACGGGAAATTCGGCAACACTCTTGTGTTATACATAGTGTTTAGTGTAAAAGTTTTAATTAGGTCATAATTGTTTTAGCTTCCGCATTATTTGCATCATTTGGTTTTAAGTGACCATTAGATTAGCCATCACCTATTCACCCCCCCCCCTCTAGGTGAACCTTCAATAACTTCACAGAGGTCACCGTCGCTCTAGATAATTGCCTTCAAGTACTCATAAACAATTTAGCATAAGATTGTCAGATATTGAGAACATTAGATAAATAATGATAAAGGTAGATAGAAATTGAGTATGATAGACAGAAATATATAAAGTAAGATAGAAAATGAAAAAGGTTGACAAAAAGATATATAGTTAGAAAGAAATTCCATACTTGTTCTATTGTTGCTGAGATTCCAACTTGCGGTAGGAGAGGTTCTTGACAAATATTTTGCTTTTTGTTACGTCCATTCTCTCTAGCCACAAAATGATCTTGGAGGCGGTGCCAACGTACTTTTTGTGAGGGAGAGAGTTGTAGTGGCCAATCCCCTCCTAGAGAAATCAACATTGATAAGATGCCAATGTCAGTCACTGCAAACAAGAAACTGCAGAATCGGCCGATCTTTGCTAGCATATTATTCCACATAGTCGAGTAAAAACTAGTTCTTTTCTTTCTGGTCCTTGTAGTTCAGGAGGTTCTACATATAAAACAAAAGTTGGACAAAAATTTACAAAATTGGATAGAAAGTACAGAAGTCGGACAAAAACTACAAAAGTTGAATAGAAAGTACAAAAGTTAGGCAAAAACTTCTTAAATTGGACATAAAAAACAAATGTTGGACAAAAATAAAGATGTTAGACAAAATATACTTGTAGAAAATCATGGACGGACTATTCCAACTCTTCAATACCGCTCCTCATGTTGGTCGTCCATTTGCCGCCTCACCTCCCTCCCAAGCAAGACATCAAGTATATGCCAAAGATAGTTTTAAAACATAAACTTAAAAAATTAAAAGGGCAAACATGAGCAAAAGCTTGACAGAATAAGCTGAAAAGAAGAAAACTCACATTGTACCCAAGCATACAAACCCGGAGGATCTACAGAAGGTCTTGTTGGATCATGAACATATCCCTCGACGATCAAACAAATTGTTGCCTAATTTTTTTTGGTCAATTGACTTATATCAAGGTAATATTTGAACAAATATTTAAAAAGTTGGAAAGAAATTTAAAAAGTTGGACAAATAATTGTAGAATTAGACATAAACTGAATAAGATGGACAAGTATAAAAGTACCACCACATCACTGGCAGTTTTAGGAAACATTGCAAAGCCTCATGTTCCTCGGTATTGAGTTGAGTTGTTGGGTTCCATTGAATTACGTTGTGGATGAAACAATCTCCTTGTCATTCTCCTAGTAAATCTGTGCAGTGAAGTCCAGATCAGGGGGAACATTCGCGTTTAGCTCTACCAATTTCATGAATTCCAATTCTGCCTTGAGTCTCATGCGCATAGCTACCCAGATTTCCTGCACAACTGAGATGTGTGGATCTTCATAGGTAGGGGTTTCTGCTGCAATCGACGGCAGATAATTCTACTACCACCGAGGCAGAGAGTACTGTTGTAATAGTGGCAGCAGAGGACTCTACTGCAACCGAGGTAAAGAGTTATGTTGCAACAGGGGCAAAGCCTACTGTTTGCCCACACACCCTTGGCCCCCATTTGCACTCAGGTGACAAAAAATTAAAAGCTTAGAAGGCTGGACATAAACGTCAAAAGTTAGATAAAAACTGATAACAGTGGACATGAACTTTAGAAGTTAGACAGAAACTGAAAAATGCAGATAAACATGCCTTTAAAACATCCCATGATGGAGATATCACAAGCTTCAAAGGGTGCAGGCATCCCCGAGACTTCACATTCTTCACCATGCTGGTTAGACCAGTAGAACGTGGTCTTTCTTACTTTCTTTCTTTCTCTCTATCTTTTTTCTCGCGCCATGTGGGTAGTTCATCAATATTAAAAGTATCATTTTTCCCACCCATCTCCCCAACTTCT
The DNA here is from genome assembly GCA_038442645.1 of Agave tequilana. Lineage (NCBI taxonomy): Eukaryota > Viridiplantae > Streptophyta > Magnoliopsida > Asparagales > Asparagaceae > Agave > Agave tequilana. Next base: position 32,183 of record JAVJIF010031139.1, on the reverse strand, counting down.
TCTTGTTCTTCTGCCATGTCTGATCCAACATCCTTTCTTCTCTCCCTTTATCTGTCTGCTCGTCACAAAATGAGCTTGCTCTTCCTCTTCAACATTGAAAAACACTCTGAGCTCCTCAAACAAAGGTCCCGCTTTTGCAGCTTCATCTAGGCCAGCATCCTACAAGGCATTTCAGAGGTGAGTAATCTCTTTCTATGCAAGATTTTACTGCCAATAATATCCTTGTCTTGGAGGCTCAAAACTTCTTCCAAAAAGCAAGTTGCTGATTAGTCATCTTATTCCTCATTTGAATATAATCGCGGTCAAGGTTAGCGATAACCGTCTCAGGTTAGTGAAGAATCTGAATACAAAAGGTGGCCAAAATCATTAGAAGTTGAAATTTTAATGTTGGACATATTTATGAAAATGTAGACAAATTTCCAAAGTGTTGACAAAATCTAAAAAATTGCACAACTTTTGGTAAACTTAGACAAATTTTGGAATTTCAGGACAAAAACTGAAGAAACACTTATCAACTTTATGAACTCCCCCCAGTTGATTCCAAAAGGGATAGTAGTAGATGGGAAGATACTAGAACCACCTTCCCCCTCCTCTCCTACTCTTCTTCTCTTTATTCTCGTTCTTCTCTCTTCTCTGCTCTCCTCTTCTCTCTTTTCTTGTCTCGCTCCTTCCCTCTTCTTTTTCTTCTTTCTTGTTTCTTATCTCCTTTGTCTTGCTCCATTCTTATCTTCTCACAAATCACTAGATCATCGTTGAGAATGTGGTGGACAATCTTCTTTGACCAGTACACCAATGATACATGATGAATGGAGCCTAAGCCTTCCCCATCTCTACCTAAGGGTGTCAAATGTGTCAGGCTACCCTGGCAACCCGCACGGGCACGGCCTGACCCATGAAGGACTCGGGCCAGACCCAGCCCGGGTCTGGGGAACACTCGGACCGACCACGGGTCCGCCAAAGGCAGCCCACAACCCGGCTCGCCCGGGCCAACTCAGCCCAAAAAACAACGCCCAACGGTTATAATAGTTGTTGGGCTGACAAGGCCGGCCCGGGCTCACCGGACCGGCCCAGCTAATGGTTATTATAGCTGTTGGGTGGGGGTATTTGTAAATTTGTTTTTTGGAAAAACCCATTGCCTCAGTCCCAACGATTATTATAGTCGTTGGGGGATATTTGCAAATTATTTTTTGAAAATACCCTAACGGGTATATGCTTGTTTTTTTTGGTTTTTTGCCAAAAAAAGATTGCAAAAAAATACTCCACTTCCCCTATATAAATACCTCAACTTCCCCACTCTATTTTATCACAACAAAAACTATTTCTCTTCATCTTCCACAAGCTCTACAAGCTCTACAAGCTCTCAAGCCTCAAGTCCTCAAGCTCTACAAGCTCTCAATCTGGTATTTATATTCTTATAAAATGTAACCCCTGCTCCCCGGTGTACGTATCACCGTATCAGTACGCGAGACGACGTACAAAAATTGATTTGACCTCTGTGGTAGTCCGATTGAGCTGATTTCAGTTTTAAAAATTATTTTCTATTTTAAATTTTTCAGGATTTTCTATAATTTTTCTGGATTATTTTAGAAAATCTCCGTTGTCGGTGTCGACTGATACCGATGATCGGCTCTACGATTTTTATTTCACAAACGGAGTAGAATTTTGAGAATCTGCTTTCTCCAGGTATCTTAGAATCGTATTATCTACGTTAGGGTATTTTTGAGGATTTTTCTGAATTTATCGAAATTCGGGTAAAACCGGTGTCGCCCGTATCGGCGAGACACTCTGAGATTTTTAATTTACAAACCAGAGTGAGTTTCAATAAACCGTCTTCATATTAAGTCTTAAAATAATATTCTCTATTTTCTGTAATTTTTGGGCATCATTCGGAGCTAGTCGAATATCGGGCCAATTTAATAATAATAAAATATTAATTTTTAAGTTTTCTTTTCTTTTCTTTTTCTTTCTTCCTTCTTCCACACGTTTCTCTTCCCGCCGCCCTACTGTTACCAACCGCCATTCCCACCGCCCCTAAAATCTCTCTCACTCTTTCTCTCTCTCTCATTCTCTCTCATTCACATAAACTCTCTCTCTCCCAACCTCTCTCTCTCTAACCTCTCTCCTCTCTCTCTATTTTCCCTTCTCTCTCTTTATCTCTCTCTCTCTCTCTCACAACCACAGCCCCCATCTCCTCTCTATATCCCCCTCTCCCTTTTCTCCGTTCATGCAGGCTAAGGGCCTACCGCCGCGACCAGGCGGAGCGACGCCGGCATGGGAGGCCGGCCAGGCGCCGGCGGCGCGGGAGCAGCGCCGGCGGCGCCGGTGGTGGGGAGCACCAGCCCCACCCTCTCATTTTCTCTCCCTCGGTGAGGACCGGCGGCCCTAGGCGCCGGAGCGGCGCCGGTGAGGTGACCGGTGCTGGCGGGGCCGGGCGCCGGCGAGGTACCACGCCGGGCGGCGGGCACGGGCGGCGGCCGCGGGCGGCGGCAGCTGCAGCACACGCTGCTGCTGCTGTTGCTCTGTTGGGTAAGAAACCCAATAGGGTTTGGGTTTTGGGTGAAACCCAACCCGACCCGTTTACACCCTAACCCGACCCGTTAAAGGTATAATTTCACTTTAACCCCTGTAAAATTTTTAATTACTTTTAGGCCCCTATAAAATTTCAAATAGCCCCCTGGATATTTTCAGTATTTACATATTTAACCCATTTTCATTTATTTTAGTGTTCGGGCGATATCTGGAGCATCCGGACTCCGATTCGGGCGATTCTGGATCCGTTGCGATCGTGGGAACGAGAACTACAGTCCTGTAGCCACTTTGTGAGTGTTTTTATTTTATAAATTATCTTTTTAGTCTATTAATTGAACTTGATTGCTTTATTAATTACCGGTAAATCCTAATTGGTACACCATATTAAAACATTGTAATAAACACTGTACTTAAATATGTCGGATACGTAATAGACGTAGAGTGTAACACTGGATACCTATTAGGTCATGATCATCGACCACTGACATCCGGCACACTATGTCACCATATGTTTGGACACTATCATGTCATGTATCATATCACAGTAACGTTACCTGCATACGGTTCCACAGATACGCTATGACACAACACTGTCACTAGACATGCATGCTAGATACTGTTACTATAATTCACAGGACATGATATTATATGATACACGGACTACCATTATTACATGTACTGTTACATGGATTATGGCCACACATTTATGTAGTACCGCATGTCATATTATTGTTATCATCCTTACACTGATACGATAGTTCACTGTACATGATATTAGACACTGCCCATAGGTATTACTTATACATGTTGCACCGATACTATGACACGTCACATCAGTTACTCATATGCACTACTTCACAGACTACCGTCATCACATATATTGTGATCATCATTATATAGATTCTCTGCATATCACTGTTGCACGTGCATGTATGCTTTCCTATGGATCCCTGTTCATAGTACATGTACTATTTTTCCATGTTACCGTATTCATGTTATGTGATTGTTTCCTGTTATTGATATGGATATTCCCGATACTAGACTTGAGAGCTGTTGATATGCTATATGTGGACTTCCACATCTATTGATCCCATTTCCCGTTATATTGTTCCCGTTATATTGATCCCGTTATATTGTTCCTGATTCCTGTTTTATTGTTCTATGCTATCAACAGAGCTCTGGTCCAGTTATCATGTTACCCGTATCACATATTGTAATGGTACTTGTTACATTGTATATTTGACATATCAGATCATAAAGTTAACTCGGGTATGGGGGAGACTTGACGGTTGATTAGATCATATCGGGTGGATGTCTGGATCCATTGTTTGTCCCACTGCAGGGGACGGGGTAGTGCTGGCTACCGTCTGTTACTCATGAGCTCCCGTTTCCCGTTATTGTTTTAGCTCATTGAGATTCCTGTTACATGTTACAGCCTTAGCGGGCTGGCCCTGGTCTCAGCAGTCAGGGGTCTGTTTAAGGCCGTGATCGGTATGCACGGGATACATCCACCCGATAAGAACTCCTCGACCATGGGTTTCCAATTAACATAATAAAACAGTATACACAATAGTGACGTTGGAACACTCGTTATTTGGTCACTCTCTCGTCTGGATAATGGTACCCGTAGGCCATGTCCGGATGGGTTCGACTGGAGTGCGGGCTCCAGTATGAACTGCCAGTGGTATGGGACACTGGAAGAGATTGATTAAAATATCAGGTGGTACTGATTTCTACTATTGTGTCAATCACATGACTTGCCTGATACATGTATGCTAACTTGTTACTGTTCCTGTTATTTTGTCTGCTTTCATGTTCACTGTGATCTTGCTTACCTGTTACTGTTCCTGTTCATGTTATTGTATCCGCTATCATGTTACCTGTAGACTTTGCTACACTACCTGATACCTATGGTGGCATACTACTCATGCACATGTACACCTTGCATCACATATATTCTGCTTTGCATTGCTTATATGCTATTTAGACACAACACAGTAACATGTTCATATTGCATATGCCCACCTGCATGTTCATTTACATCACTACCATGTTCACTGCTTTTACTTCACCGCTAAATAACATTATTTATTATATAAACTCGATATGATTAGAATCATGACCTGATGATAACCTGCTAGGTAGTGATGGTACCAAAAGATGACATGTTTATATATTTCCACTGCTTCCTATATGCTTATGATATAATATCACTTGTACCACATCATGTATTATATATTAGTATCGTGCTTGTATTATTATGTATATATTACTGCCTCCTTCATTTTACCACTCACTAGGTCGCTTTCTGACGACCCTGGGTTTGCGTGTCCAGATTGGAGATCCGAGTTCTCGGAGTAGCAGAGAGTGCCTTGGCGTGACATAGGAGATTCCTCATCTGGCCTATTCATAGGTATCCTGGGCATTTATTTCTATTATCTTATTTGTCCCTATTTTTCCTATCTATTATGATCGCTGACCTATTTCTGCAGGTATTCTTGTACTTATTTCATGCTGGGACCCATGTCTATATGGAGGTTATGTACTGTACTGAGGCTTAACGTACGCGTGAGCGTGTTTTCACCTCGCGTATGTACGTCGCCATAACGTCTCCGTATCTTTAGGATCGGGGCGTTACATAGTGGTATCAGAGCTTAGGTTCACACCTGGTGTGGGTAACCACCTGGGTCAATCCTTGAGCTCTTACCAACAGTACAATCAGGTTCAGATTAACTGATCTGTATCTGAATTTGGGGTTCCAGCAACGAGTACAAGAATACCATGACCTTGACAAGTCCTTCCTTGCCTCGTTTGTATTCCTTACCTACAGTTGTCAGCCAGAATATCTGACTTCCTTCTCGTTTTCTTTGCATCTTAGTGCTTCCCAATCCGTCCTTGTTCGTTCACTACCATACTTCTCTATCCCGAGTGCCTTATAGATATCAGAGTGCGCAGCGGAAGGGTCGTGTACCCGTAACATTTCGGCTTTGGGGTTGACAATCTTGTTCTCACACCTGATTGAAATTGCAAGGACGCATTTTTTTGTAAGGTAGGGAGAAATGTAACCCCCTGCTCCCCGGTGTACGTATCACCGTATCAGTACGCGAGACGACGTACAAAAATTGATTTGACCTCTGTGGTAGTCCGATTGAGCTGATTTCAGTTTTAAAATCATTTTTTAATATTTTAGATTTTTCAGGATTTTCTAGAATTTTTCTGGATTATTTTGGAAAATCTCCGTTGTCGGTGTCGACTGATACCGATGATCAGCTCTACGATCTTTATTTCACAAACGGAGTAGAATTTTGAGAATCCGCTTTCTCCAGGTATCTTAGAATCATATTATCTACGTTAGGGTATTTTTGGAGATTTTTTTGAATTTATCGAAATCCGGGCAAAACCGGTGTCGCCCGTATCGGCGAGACACTCTGAGATTTTTAATTTGCAAACCAGAGTGAGTTTCGATAAACCGTCTTCATATTAAGTCTTAGAATAATATTCTCTATTTTCTGTAATTTTTGGGCATCATTCGAAGCTAGTCGAATATCGGGCCAATTTAATAATAATAAAATATTAATTTTTAAGTTTTCTTTTCTTTTCTTTTTCTTTCTTCATTCTTCCACACGTTTCTCTCCCACCGCCCTACTGTTACCAACCGCCATTCCCACCGCCCCTAAAATCTCTCTCTCTTTCTCTCTCTCTCTCATTCTCTCTCATTCACATAAACTCTCTCTCTCCCAACCTCTCTCTCTCTAACCTCTCTCCTCTCTCTCTCTCTCTATTTTCCCTTCTCTCTCTTTATCTCTCTCTCTCTCACAACCACAGCCCCCATCTCCTCTCTCTATCCCCCTCTCCCTTTTCTCCGTTCATGCAGGCTGAGGGCCTACCGCCGCGACCAGGCGAAGCGACGCCGGCGTGGGAGGCCGGCCAGGCGCCGGCGGCGCGGGAGCAGCGCCGGCGGCGCCGGTGGTGGGGAGCACCAGCCCCACCCTCTCATTTTCTCTCTCTCGGTGAGGACCGGCGGCCCTAGGTGCCGGAGCGGCGCCGGTGAGATGACCGGTGCTGGCGGGGCCGGGCGCCGGCGAGGTACCGCGCCGGGCGGCGGGCGCAGGCGGCGGCCGCGGGCGGCGGCAGCAGCAGCACACGCTGCTGCTGCTGTTGCTCTGTTGGGGAAGAAACCCAATAGGGTTTGGGTTTTGGGTGAAACCCAAACTCGACCCGTTTACACCCTAACCCGACCCGTTAAAGGTATAATTTCATTTTAACCCCTGTAAAATTTTTAACTACTTTTAGGCCCCTGTAAAATTTCAAATAGCCCCCGGATATTTTCAGTATTTACATATTTAACCCATTTTCATTTATTTTAGTGTTCGAGCGATATCTGGAGCATCCGGACTCCGATTCGGGCGATTCTGGATCCGTTGCGATCGTGGGAACGAGAACTACAGTCCTGTAGCCAGTTTGTGAGTGTTTTTATTTTATAAATTATATTTTTAGTCTATTAATTGAACTTGATTGCTTTATTAATTACCGGTAAATCCTAATTGGTACACCATATTAAAACTTTGTAATAAACACTGTACTTAAATATGTCGGATACGTAATAGACGTAGAGTGTAACACTGGATACCTATTAGGTCATGATCATCGACCACTGACATCCGGCACACTATGTCACCATATTTTTGGACACTATCATGTCATGTATCGTATCACAGTAACGTTACCTGCATACGGTTCCACAGATACGCTATGACACAACACTGTCACTAGACATGCATGCTAGATACTGTTACTATAATTCACAGGACATGATATTATATGATACACGGACTACCATTATTACATGTACTGTTACATAGATTATGGCCACACATTTATGTAGTACCGCATGTCATATTATTGTTATCATCCTTATACTGATACGATAGTTCACTGTACATGATGTTAGACACTGCCCATAGGTATTACTTATACATGTTGCATCGATACTATGACACGTCACATCAGTTACTCATATGCACTACTTCACAGACTACCGTCATCACATATATTGTGATCATCATTATATAGATTCTCTGCATATCACTGTTGCACGTGCATGTATGCTTTCTCTATGGATCCCTGTTTATAGTACATGTACTATTTTTCCATGTTACCGTATTCATGTTATGTGATTGTTTCCTGTTATTGATATGGATATTTCCGATACTGGACTTGAAAGCTGTTGATATGCTATATGTGGACTTCCACATCTATTGATCCCGTTTCCCGTTATATTGTTCCCGTTATATTGATCCCGTTATATTGTTCCTGATTCCTGTTTTATTGTTCTATGCTATCAACAGAGCTCTGGTCCAGTTATCATGTTACCCGTATCACATATTGTAATGGTACTTGTTACATTGTATATTTGACATATCAGATCATAAAGTTAACTCGGGTATGGGGGAGACTTGACGGTTGATTAGATCATATCGGGTGGATGTCTGGATCCATTGTTTGTCCCACTGCAGGGGACGGGGTAGTGCTGGCTACCGTCTGTTACTCATGAGCTCCCGTTTCCCGTTATTATTTTAGCTCATTGAGATTCTCGTTACATGTTACAGCCTTAGCGGGTTGGCCCTGGTCTCAGCAGTCAGGGGTCTATTTAAGACCGTGATCCCGGGTATGCACGGGATACATCCACCCGATAAGAACTCCTCGACCATGGGTTTCCAATTAATATAATAAAACAGTATACACAATAGTGACGTTGGGAACACTTGTTATTTGGTCACTCTCTCGTCTGGATAATGGTACCTGTAGGCCATGTCCAGATGGGTTCGACTGGAGTGCGGGCTCCAGTATGAACTGCCAGTGGTATGGGACACTGGAAGAGATTGATTAAAATATCAGGTGGTACTGATTTCTACTATTGTGTCAATCACATGACTTGCCTGATACATGTATACTAACTTGTTACTATTCCTGTTATTTTGTCTGCTTTCATGTTCACTGTGATCTTGCTTACCTTTTACTGTTCCTGTTCATGTTATTGTATCCGCTATCATGTTACCTGTAGACTTTGCTACACTACTTGATACCTATGGTAGCATACTACTCATGCACATGTACACCTTGCATCACATATATTCTGCTTTGCATTGCTTATATGCTATTTATACACAACACAGTAACATGTTCATATTGCATATGCCCACCTGCATGTTCATTTACATCACTACCATGTTCACTGCTTTTACTTCACCGCTAAATAACATTATTTATTATATAAACTCGATATGATTAGAATCATGACCTGATGATAACCGGCTAGGTAGTGATGGTACCAAAAGATGACATGTTTATATATTTCTACTGCTTCCTATATGCTTATGATATAATATCACTTGTACCACATCATGTATTATATATTAGTATCGTGCTTGTATTATTATGTATATATTACTGCCTCCTTCATTTTACCACTCACTAGGTCGCTTTCTGACGACCCTGGGTTTGCGTGCCCAGATTGGAGATCCGAGTTCTCGGAGTAGCAGAGAGTGCCTTGGCGTGACATAGGAGATTCCTCATCTGGCCTATTCATAGGTATCCTGGGCATTTATTTCTGTTATCTTATTTGTCCCTATTTTTCCTATCTATTATGATCGCTGACCTATTTCTGCAGGTATTCTTATACTTATTTCATGCTGGGACCCATGTCTATATGGAGGTTATGTACTGTACTGAGGCTTAACGTACGCGTGAGCGTGTTTTCACCTCGCGTATGTACGTCGCCATAACGTCTCCGTATCTTTAGGATCGGGGCGTTACATAAAATTAGAAACTAGCAAAAGATATGGATGCCAATTCTAGTCAAGCTGGATCTAGTCAAGCTTTTAGTTCTAGATTTCATAGTAATTTTAATATTAGTAATGATAAGTGAGAAACCCTAATATTTTCACGAGATGACACTCCACAAATTCCATTCACATAACTTACACCACGCACAGATTTTAATGCTTCTTCTGATATACCTAGTATTGTTCCTCATATGCCTATTAGTTTCTTCATGGTATCAACTACCTTCACAACTCTTAAATCTGGAGTTTGGAAATATTTTGATAAAATAACTATTAATGGAAGTATGAGGGCTCAATGCAAGTTTTGTTCAGATGTTTCATATTTTTTTCAAGAATGCGGGAACTGGCCCACTTGCCCAATATATTAAAAGTAAACACCCTGAACACCAACCACGACAAACCCAAATTAGCACTTTGGGTGGCACTTTTAGCTATAATCATGCAACAGGTAAAACAAATTTAATGAAATATCTTATTCAGTCTGAACAGCCTTTCAGTATGTTGAAGATGATGCAATTACAGATTATATTAGAACCACTTATAATCCTGATTATGAGCTGGTCATAGGAACATTATAAGATCAAAAATGTTTAAAGTATTTGAAGAACAAAATAAATCTTAGTTGCAGTTTTATCATCTTTTTCCAATAAAATTGCACTCACTTCTGATTATTGGGAAGCCCTTAACGGCTACCATTACATTGTTATTACTGCACATTTTATTGATTCTACTTGGGTTTTAAATAAAGAATTATTGATTTCAAAATGTTTACTCATCCTGATAAAGCTTTAAATACGAGGAACCGTCTGGCATCGGATGTGATCGAGATGACCATATGCGGGAAGGATTGGCTGGATGCGGAAAAAGAAGTCAAAATAAAACAATTGATGATCTCATCGAAGGTTCTTCAAAAGATTCCCCAGAAGATGAATAAAGACTTGTATTTTTTTTATTTATGATTGATAAAATGTATGAAGATTGAAGACTTGTACTTTTTATGTATTAATGATAAATTTGAAAAAAAATAATTTATACTTCAATTGTATTTGTATCCATTATCCATTTTATTGGATCTTTAATAAAAAGTATATTTTCATCTCACGCCTGGTAATTTTCTTTGCTAATTTCATCACAACTTGGATAAGTAATTTTTTGATAGATAATTTAGGAATTTTTAGGAATTTTTAGAATTTTTTAAGAATTTTTAAGTTTTATTTAATCGGCGGTTTGGCCCGGGTCTGGGGCACCCCGAGCCTTGGGCCATGCCCAGGTTCCACATTTGGAACCCGCGTCCGGGCCGGGCCGCCCACTTGTTGGCTAGGAAGCGGGCTCGTCACGGTGCAGCACGGCCCACTTGACACCCCTATCTCTACCCAATTGCACATGAGTGAAACACTGTCTCTATGCCTATCTGGTGTCCAGAGTCCAATTATCGTATAGTACTATAACTATATTAAAGAAAAGGTGGACTTCATTAAAAAGAATTTGGACAAATTTAGAAAAGGTTGGACAAAATAAAGTTTATTGGACAAAAATACAAAAAGGTAATACAACAAGATAAAAGAGCGCACGGGAGGCCGAAGAAAATACGGATGGAGGTAATACGACGAGATATAGGAGCTAAAGGTCTTAGTGAAGGCATATTGCTCGATAGGAATGAGTGGAGAAAGCTAATCCATGTGCCTGATCCGGCGTAGTTCTCTTTTGGTTCATGTTGCCTACCCCAAATACTTGGGACAAATGGCTTAGTTGTTGTTGTTGGACAAAAATACATAAAGGTAGACAAATTATATAGTTGGATAAAATTCTACCATTGATGGAGAAACTTACATTGACTCGGGGCACATCCAGACGTGTAGCTGCTCTTAGTTTCACTATCAGCAACAGCTTGCCTCTCTATGGCTAGCTTTGCATTGTGAACATCTTTGATGATTTTCTCGCGGATAGCCATAGCCCATGTCATGGCTTTCACAATTTTCATGCTCCAGCAGTGGCCAAAGAATTTCATGAATACTGGTTGTTTGGTGTTCGGGATCCAAATTTTACAAAGCTGATAGAGGATTTGAAGGATGACAAAATCATCAATATCCTCCTTTCTTTAACTCTCAACAAGCCTAGAAAAGAGCTCCTCCAAATAATACCTTTTAAAGATGTACAAAATGGGCAAAACTGTCAGAAGGGAGCACAAATATTAACAAAAATGGACGGAAACAAATCAAAGTGGACAATAAATGTACATGGTGGAAACATTATATTATTGTCGGACAAGTTTCAATGAAGTTGGATAAAAATTTAATACAACTAACATCTGCTTCTTTTCAGACTTGATCTTCCTGCCTCGCAGGACCTTCTTCTCATGTCCTTTGTTAATCCGATCCCTTCTCTTCTCCCAAGGATTACCCTTGAAATCTTAAACCAGAGGGGAGTTTCCTCCGTGTTCTTCATGGAACAATCAGCTATGGGGAGGAATGTGTGACTGTGAATTCAAGAAGGCGTGAAGACTTGTTGACAGAATTTTGGGGATTATTTTAGAGATTGAAGTAGATGAAGATGTTGACAAATTTTGGGGTAATTTTCTGGGGGGAAAAAGATAAAAAAAAGATCAAATCGCCTATAAAACTGTCATAATGACGCCGCAATATAGCTTTTTACTAGGAAGCATTCTGACGTGACATGTGGGGACACGGGAGCGAAGCATCGCAAAGGGCCCGAAAGGGCAAAATGGACACACCACCATACCAAACGACCAATTAGCCACCGGTTGACGTACAGGAGGGCCTAGAATATACCGAAACTGGTATTGGAGGAGTTTTTAACAAGGTTTTAAATAGTCACGATTTCTGACTAGTGAAACTTTTCTTGAAGAGCTAAAAGCAATTTTCCCTTCTTTTAATTAAGATCTACATATGAGATAGACTTCTGTAGATCTGGAAGCATTCGAGCCTGAATCCTTCCCACTCAAATACCATGCTACGACATTCAAATGCAAGATCCACTTCGTTGAAGTTGATCTATATTATTTAAAGCAATTAAAAATTGAAAATCAAGTTTTTTGAATACTTTTTGCTCATCCATCAAGTAGGTGCAAAATGGACGGCTGAAAGTAGTGAGTTAGTTAGTTTAACGGTGTAGAATATTTGAAACCTAAAAAAAATTGGTATAGTGATTAGTCTCTAAATTTTGCATAATTTTTATCACATCCGTATATTTATTTGATATAAAATTCTGCTAATAAAGTTTTGCTTACTTGATCCTAGGTTCATGGAGTGCAAATGAAGAAGAAGACCCTAAATCACCATTTAAAGGGTGATTAAAGGCCTAGCAAGTAGCCATTGACCTTAAGGAGGAGATTTTGTTAGCTCAGGATATCAAATTCAGAATCCAGAATACCCAGCTGACAGGAGACAGAAGGAACGACACGCTACCCGAAGCCAGGCGCGTCGCCCTGGCAGGGCCGCGAAAACGCGGCCCGGGCCGCGTTTTCGTGGCTGTATGGGCGCGGGCGCGGGCGCGCCCGTGCTTTGGGCCAGGGGTTGTCCCCCTGGCCCCTTTCCCCTGGTGCCTATAAATACTCCCCAGGGTTCTTCAGTTGGGAATATCCAGAGCTTTAGTATCTTTATATTAGTTTAATTTTGGAGTTGTAGTTGTTATTGTTTTTCTTCTTCAAGTTTGTTTAGCCATTAGAGTGAAAGAGAGAGTGTGTAAAAGTTGTATTTGGAGGGTGATAACCTAATACAAGTAATTACTTCTCTTTCTTCTTTCCATTTACTAGTTGCTTTCATTTGCTTCTATCTCTTTGTTTTAGTATAACTCCTTTTCTCTTAACCTCTTCTCTCTTATTGCTTCCTTTACTACCATGTCTAACTAACTTCTTCATTGCATGGCTAATTAACTATTAACCCACTAATATCTAACAACTTGACTGATAACCCAAATGAGTCAATAGTGTCAAACAAGCCTTGTGCAAATGAGAGTTATGACATCTTAAGACGAGGGTTCTAACTCTAACTTACTTACAAGTATTAGCTCTCTTATATTTCATGCTTAATCGATTTTTGATGATCTATAGAGTTTAAACCTTGCTTGTTTTTGTAAGTTAGAGATTTTTCTTTTAATTTTGCCGATATCATTAATGCACTTGTGTCTTCCCGTATTCTCGCCTTCAATTGGACCTTGATAAGGGAATGTCCAAGTTTTTGCTGTGTAAAGCTAAAGCTAAAGGAAGAACTTTCACTCGATTTTTACGTGAATAGTTCCTATATATAAGGGTTATGTTTGCCTATGATCCATCGTGAGGCCACTTCTTCAAGAAGTTAGAGATTAGTGGAAGCACTTAGTAGAAAGTTAGCCATGCGCTTTTACCATCTAGAAAAATCACTTTTACAAACCACCAAATCATTCTAAAACAATTTTTGAAATCAACTTGTTTTCATTTTCAAATTCTTTATTTGAAATAAAGAACTTTCTCTTTTCTTAAACAAAGAAGCTGCATCAAGCTTTCATCGCTCTCCCTCCTTGTGGATATGACCCGTAGAGCCACTTTGCTACTACAAAAGAATCACAAAAGCAGTAACATCGACCCATATTCCTTTACCTATTTTTGTGCTTGCATTTTACTGATCAAATTTTGGCGTCATTGCCAGTGAGAGAACGGCTTTATTGTTTAATACTAAAGATTTTTCTTTGTTCTTGTGTGTAGGAGAAGTACCAAGGAGCTCACTATCAGGGAAGCGAAAGTGGTGGCCAAAGACGTTGCACGAGGATCCATTTACCCCTGAAAAATTCATGTAAAAGCGAGTTTCTCCGATTGAAGTACTAACGAACTCTTCTGCAGGGTTACCGAAAACCGCTCAAATTGCTTTCTCAAAATTTTAGTTTCCTTGAATGCTTCACCTTATACATGTATAATAAACTCTACAGAAATTCATTTGTTGCTTAATTAAAATTTGGATTAGACTCTTTCATTTAGGGCACGTGTCTATTTCAATTCATTTCAATTTCTGTTGAAGAGTATTGGAGAAAAGGTACGTGTGCATTCATATAGAATAGGACCAAGAGTTTGGAGTGATTATCACTTTGAGTGTTACCTTGTTGTGAATAAACTGTAACTTGCACAATTGACAATAAGGACAAAATTCTAAATAAACAAGATAAGGTGGGGATTTCATCACCCTTCCTTAGCCCAAAAACTATCTCCAAGTGCACTCACACTATCCCAACTTTAACTAAAAATTGATAGAAGCTGGCCTTAGAGACATCACGGACTCACTAAGAGATTAACCGAGGGTGAAAATTGCAAGAACTATACTCCTGCAAAATCGGTGTCTAAGAAAAGTGGATTGAGAGGTAAAGCCTCGAAAGCTTCATGGTTTGACGTAATTAAGGCCCGTGGCTCACTCCCGAATACCTCCCACCGAGTTTTGCCCTTTCCTAGTCGATTAGCTTGTAGTCGAGCTCCTGCAACAACCTCCCCCGGAGAATCAACCAGTTAGGAGTCGTCTAGGTCCAGGTACCTTAGACTAAGGCTTTGTGGTTATTTTTCTTTCTTTTGTTTGTTTATTTTATTCTTGATTGTTTGTTGTCTTTACGTTGTTTGTGGTGTGCTGCATGCAAGAGTGGGTGAGAGATCATGTAACTTCTAGATTAACCAGAAACACTTCTTTACCCTTGCATCCAGAACCGGTGATGACTTCACTTCAGGACAGGTTTTACCCGATCAGAACCTCATTGCCATCTTGTATAAAATTATCTCAGGTGAATGGAAATAACTTTGAATTAAAGCGTCAATTCATCAACACTCTCCCAAAGTTTCATGGTTTAGAATCATAGGACACATACTTCTTTGTTAGGGAATTTGAAGGCATCATGATGCGTATTCTCCAGCTAGGAGACGATACTATTAGGTTACGTTTCATCCCCTTTTCGTAAAGGACCTAGCTAAAATTGGTTGTACAGTTTGGCGGCAGATTCAGTTACAACGTGGGATGATTTCGTCAATGCCTTCTTGAAGAAATTCTACCCAATTCACAAAACTGTCCTCATTAGAAAGAATATTATGCAGTTAAGGCAAGAACCTGTTTTCCATTGATTTACAAAGGGGAAAAGTTACAAAAAAGAGTTGAGGAGCTAAATTATAAGTATTTTTAAAAGATTACAAGTAGATCTCCTCAGAGATTCTGGAGAAGTATGCCGATTGGAGTCTGGTCAGCGCGCGACCACTTTGTCCCTTTAACGATGCGAGCGATGAGATTCCCTTCTCGCCTGGTTCGGGGAATCAGAGAACGGAAGGTTGGTACAACCCTCTTGTTACTTCTCAAGACCGCCTTCGCTTAGGAATTCCTTCTCGCCTGGTTTCGGAGATTCCTTGAGAAGAAGGGAGGTATTAAGATATCAGCACCCTGATTAGAGAAGCAGCTCTCTAAAAGTCTCTGAATTCTTGTGCGCGTGGTGGGTCATGAAGAAGTCTCTGCCTGTGGAGTCCTCTCTCTTGTGCGTCTGTCGCATCTCTTCTCTCCTTGTGCCCCTAGTGGGCTATTTATAGGGATAGCAGGGGTATAATTGTCCCTTGAAAATCTGAAAACAGATCGAATCAAGTCTGTTTAAATTTAGAAAGTAGCCTTGCTGTGAGGCTAGGATCAGCTTCTGCGAAGCTAGAAGT
The DNA here is from genome assembly GCA_038442645.1 of Agave tequilana. NCBI lineage: Eukaryota > Viridiplantae > Streptophyta > Magnoliopsida > Asparagales > Asparagaceae > Agave > Agave tequilana. The sequence continues at coordinate 16,151 of JAVJIF010031139.1, read as the reverse complement.
AGCAGGTCGGTTGATCCTCTTGATCTGTTTTGATCCTTTCCATATAATTGAAAGATTTCCCCTGATCCTCTTACTCGTTTAGGAGAGTCAAGAGATTATGGCAATCAACTGCCAAGTTTGATCTCAGATTTGATCTTGATTAGATTTGATCTCATCTGGAGATTTAATTGGTTAAAGGTTGACCATAGCAGACCTGCAGCGGCGCTACCCGCATCGAGCTACAGCGGAGCTTAAAGGCGCATGTGGCGAAGTCAGAAGACAGCTCTTCACTGGAGCTAGATAACGTCTGTAGCGAAGCTACCGAATATTCTTCTGCGTGGTTGCGTGTGGCTTCAAGCGAAGTTACCTCTCTCTGCGGAGTTAACTGAGCACTTCTGGTGAAGCTATAAGTTAGCTTCCTGACGGAGCTGCGAATGGCTTCAAGGCGAAGTTGGATGATCTTAGCCTCTCAGGCGAGGCTATCCCTTTGGGCTTATATGATGCTAAGTGCTAGCATCTTAGACCTGCTGAGGTCTGTTTAGAGACAATCCGGGGTCACTGTTTGTAGTAGAGTCCAAGTTGCTTCCTTGTCCCTCGGAGATGGGTGAAAACTGGTCGTCAGCTTATCTGTCACTTGTCTTTTATAAATGTCAACAAGTACAGAACTGGTCATCAGCTTGTCTATCGCTTGTCTTTTGTAAATGTCAACAAGTTTAGACATTGTTCGAATCATTCAGCCTATCTTTCACTTATCTTTTGTAAATGTCAACAAGTTTAGACATTGTTCAGGCCAGTCAGAATCTTGTCTTTTTTAGAGTGTCAACAAGACCCCCTTCAAAGTTTTCGAAAGTCTGCAATGACTCAGACTTCGAAATACTTTGAATTGCTTTGATCGGTGGTATGTAAAGTACGAACATCGCCATGGTGGTTAAGTTCAGCTTCGCTTTTATCCTGCTTTGGGATAGATTCACCGAAGAATCGTGTAGGTTCGCGACTCTGAGTAGCTTCGCGTCTGGGTGGCTCTGCATCTGAAATAAGTTCGCTCCGGAACATCTTCCCTTTCCCGAGGCCAACTGCTTTGGGCCAGTCACGAGATGACTTCTCTTGCATTAATCGAGGGAGATCATTCCCTTGTGCGTTTTCGAGGGAGAATATCCCCTCCTCGCACAGTTCCAAGGGAAACCGTTCCCTTATTCAAGGCTCAATAAATGCCGTTATGAAGGAGATTATTTCTTCCTTTGTACGGTTCCAAGGGAAACCGTTCCCTTTTTCAAGGCTCAATAAATGCCTTAAACGCGCTCGCGCTTTCATGCTTGAAGTGGCAGCGCTCAGGCCATGAGGCCTATAAATAGGACACCTGAAGTCCTCTGAAAAGAAGTGGTCTGCTCTTCTCTTCTCTTGGTTATTGGAGAGAGATACTCAGATCTCTGAACTAGTGGGGTGCCCACTTTGGTTATTACCCGGCCAAGGACCGGTAAGTCTCGATCATCCAGAGACATTACCAATAAACTTTAGGGAGTTCATCTCCCTTAACTTAGCTTTAACGGCTTCCTCAGGGATTGATTTCCCTTGTTCTTCATTTTACAATTGACTGATCTGCAGAGAAAGGTTTCAGCCCAGCTTCCCGGCCAAGCTATCATCTTGACTTGATCAAAGAAAGATCGTTGCATGTGTGTTAAGCTCACCATTTAGACAAAACTTGGGACTTAGTCTCTCCAAGGTTGAGCCAGTCTTGCCATATCGGTGGGGTCAAGACTGCGTCTCTCAGGATCAGTCTGGCTTAGCCATATAGGCGAGGCTAGGACTTGGCTTATGCTGAGCTAGCCCATCATCACTGTGCAAGCGAGGCTATCCTCTACTTAACTGAAACCAATGCTTAACTGAATCGGATATAAATAGCTTCACCCCAAAGAATCTGACTTAGCGCTTTTGCAGCTTCTCCGGTGTTTAACTGCTAACTTGTTTCAGTTTACATTGCAGTGAGGTATGTTCGCTAATCTTGTGACTTAATGAAAGAGACCAAAAAATTGCCTCTTGCTTTTTCAGTTGAAACTTTAAATCCTAAGCAGGAGGAACAACCTGGGGTAACTGATGTGTGTTCCCAGAAGAGGTTGGCAGTCGCTTATCCGAGATGATCTACTTCGAGGCGAGGCTGGTAGTCGCTCATCCGAGATGATCCACTTCGGGAAAGCGGACGTCACCTGTAAGGTCTCGGATCCTTCCCTTGCCAATTTTCATCAAGGAAGATCCAACCTGCTGGTGGCGATCAGTCCTTTGCCAGTTTTGATCAAAGAAGGTCCAGCTTCCTGGTGGCACAATCTGCCATTATGCGAAGGATTGCGGCCTTGTCCTGGTGGCACCATCTGTTCCGCGAGGGATTACGGCCTTGTGCAGGAGGAAGGCCTTTCTGTCCAGTTGGTTTGGCTTGGAAGTAGATAGGACCACTTGTATGCCTTTTCGAGCAAATGACTCTGTTGTATGAGACACAACCTTGATGTAGTATTAATGTACCTTTCCTTTTAAATCAATGAAAGTTCATTTTCTGCTCATCTGATTTTTGTTTTGCCTTCATTCTGAATTGACTCAGCGGAGTTAGACTTCATACGAAGTTAAAGACAGAATCCTTTCTGAATCAGGGACGTGCTTCCAGCGAAATTAGCATTTCCGCGAAGTTCGGATTGTACTTTTGGCGGAGCTATGGCAAGCTTTTTGGTGAAGTTAACGATACGTCGCGCGAGGTCCGCACTTGACTCGTGGCGGAGTTAGCCCTTAGTGGGGCTGAATCAGCACTTCTCGGGAAGGCGCTTTAGGCACTATTTCAAATTAATTTGAAACGGCGGCTTGTGCTCTTTACGAGGCGTCGTTTCAGGCGCTCATTGGCCTATAAAAGCCCGATCGGGCTGAGAGAGAAGGCATCACTTCTCTTTAAAATTTTCCGGAGCACTTGACTCTTCTTCTTCTTCGTCTTCATTCAAGAATCCAAGAACCTCCTCCGTTCTTCAATGGCTCCCAAGAGACGAGCGGGAAAAGAGGTCGCAACCTCTGCAACGAAGGGTCCTTCTCCTCCTCCGGTCATCGAACGACCAATCGCCGGTAGGGAACTTTTCCTTTTGATTAGAGACCGTCGTCTCTCCTTTAAAGCCGATTTCTGGCTGTCCTTACATGAATCCAGAACGAGATCAATCATGATCTTGTAATTTTAGGGAGTCCGATTCCCTGAATTTTCCTTGATTCCTTGATCGGGAATCCAAGAACTGAAGAGTTCTTCTTTAAGTTTCCAAGCGAAGTTATCCCTTAGGCGGTTCACATCCTGTTGAATGATAGGATGCGAAGCTGTCCTTTGAAATTTGATAGAAAAGGACCGTAATACCTTTCTGACAAAGTTAGCCCCTGGGGCTCTGTCGCATCCTGCTGTTCGAGGCTAAGCTTCCAGAGCGAAGCTAACACTTGGATATTTTCCCGCTTGCTGCCTTCGTGTGGAGCGCGAAGTTATGATGCAGCTGCGAAGCTAAGCTTCGGGGTGAAGCTATCGTTAGGCCAGCTTCGCTCAGAGAGCGAGGCTATGCCTTAACAAAAATTGCATTTTTGTTTTAGCCTTTGCTTGGCTGATGAACTAATCATAGTTTTTCTTTGTTCTTGCAGTGCACTACACTCCTGGTCCTTTGAACAGTCTCTTCGGCACAGCCAGGGGGTAGACGGCAATGTCAGCCTACAGTTCCAAGGGCAGGCTTCGCTTTTCAGTGAGCGGAGCTCTCCTGCTCGAGATATACTTATTTATGGTGGGGATCAACGCACCATGAGGAGCATCTTAACAACTACTCCCCTTGAAGATTCTGACCGAAGAATCTATCGGAAGTCCGACTTCATGTTTGGAGACGCGGCGCCAGACCATGATCACCAGCTGCTAGCCAGAGAGGGGCAGTGGATTTTTCAATTAGATGGCAAGAAGTTTTATCTTCCGTCCAGCAAGCGGCATTTTCCCTTGTCTTTCTTCCAATGCGTGACGAGGGTTCGGAAGATGCAGTGGTAAGTGAGTCGGAGTACCGAATCCGTTCACGTAAGGAAATTGATACTTTCCTCACCCAGCTACACAAGGGCGGGACCTCCTCGTTGCATAATGGGTCTACATCCTGGAAATGTATCACGAGACATCCCAGTGGGAGAAAATCCTGTGGTGGCACAGACTTTTGGCAATCAATTCTTTAAAGTTCATGGGAATTACCCAGCCACCGATTTCAGAACTCCAGGCTGGATTCACCCTCCGAAGGCATGGTGGAGGGATTTGACTTTATATGTCCTTGCTCATTTTGAGGAGGATCTAGAGAGACTGAATCTTTATGAGGCCGTCAGGGCGACCTGCTATGGCATTCAGATGAGCGTAGCGAAGTTCTACGCCATCTTTGAGTTATACTGCCCGGCTACAGGGACTTTCTTTACCCCTGTTGGCGAATTGGGCATGGCTCTGCACGAGATGTGGGAAGTCTCTGCTCTGCCCTTGGGATCTTTCCCATATGAAGAATACTTCCCGTGCGAGGTAGAATTGGCTCTCTTAGAGAAGCAGGAGCCCGCCTTGTTTGAGACCTACCGGAAGTTAATGTGTCATTTGTACATTTCCTCAAATATGCATGGAAGCAGTAAAGGAACTTCATGCGGCTTGAAGAGCTGGGGAGAGTATTTATTTCCCGATATGGAAAACACTCCTAAAGCGGCTCATTGTGGAGTCGCTGACGAAGACATCTTTAGCCGGAAGCAAAAGCATTCTCAAGGGGATCTAATTGTGGAAGAAGACGACAGCCCCTATGAGAAAGGTAATATCCTTCGGAGTTTCCATCACCAGGCTCATCGGCCGATGTCCGGAAGGCACTGTTGGCTGGTTTCTTGACGGTCTGGTAGAAGAGGTGCGTGGTGCCATCTTCATCGGGTGACGTCATTCATTCGACTGTCTTGCTGCTGCCATTCATCTGGTCCATGGTCATTCTCTGGGACTTCTTCCGGCCATGGTGTGCTGTATTCAGAGAGGCCTTCGTGCATTGACGGAGGCTTTCTGTAGGCCACCAATGACGAAGCGGGGAAAGGGGACTGTTTTGCCCAGCGATGGACCGAACCCTAGAATAGGTCTGCCGTATACATATTTGATGGCGTGGTTTTCCCTTCACTGACCCTCCTTGATCGAAGCTGGAGAGGACCCCCCAGAAGGTGTTTGAACGGCGCTTCTCCGCCGATTCGAGGGATGTTCATGGCTGAGGACTTACGTGGCTGCGGTCCGTAAGTTGCTGAATCGCTATAACGTCTATAGCCTTTTCCACTGCTTCCCCTATATTCGGGATGCGGGCTATGGAGAGGAGTTCAAAGACTCGGGGGAAGGGCAAACATCATTGAGCCGGGGAATTTTTGAGTGGCTGGTCAGCATTCGGCCCTCACATCTATTGTACAGAAGCGGGGACACCTGCTACTCGGAGCCCTATATTCCAAGTCGGTTTGCCCGTCAGTTTGGATATGACCAACTGTACGTGGGCAACCCAAATCTCAATCTGGCTTTTATGGGGAGCCTCATCGATGGAGCCCCTGCCTGGCGGTTCTTCATTGCAGGCTGTACCGAGGCGCGGCTGTGCATGCCCCTAAGAACTCCGAACCTTTTAATGACCCTGGGATTCTATCAGTGGTATGCAACCTCAAACTCCACACCCTTCGGGTTCTCTATCAACTCTTCTGGTGTGAAGTTTATTTCTCAGTGACTAAAGCAGAAGGTCACTGAGAAAGGCGAGGGTAAAAGGGTTCGCATCCCAGGCCTTGGGGAGTTCATTGCTGTTGACGACAGTGAAGCCTCGGATGCAGAAAGTCCTCGCTTCAGAGCGGAGACAGGTGCCGAGACTCCTACAGCTGCTTCTGGCGTGATGGGGACGGCTCTCAGAAAACATGTAGAAGAAGCGGAGGAGGAGGATCCTGACGTCCCCCTCAAGCAGAAATGGAAGGGTGGGTCTCGTAGAAAGCAGTTGGTGAAGAAGCCCCGTCGCCAAGTGCCTACGGTTGTTGTAGAGGGCGAATCATCTGCAGCGCTTCCTCCTCTTGCCCCATTACTAGTTGAACCGTCAGTTGCTAAACCGGCGACTGGCGAAGTTGCTCTGGACCTGGGTAAAATCAGCTTCGTCCTTGTAATATACTTTTTATGTGTTCCAGACAGCTCATTATTCGCTTTGTGATGCAAGAACTGAGGTGGTGATAAGCCCGAGAGCTGAGGCTGTCGGAGAAAAGGGGGAACATTATGATCCCTTGTTTACTTATAAGGAGGGCGATGAGGCTGGCTATTTCGCCATCTCAGAAGAGTCCGGAGATGATGCGGCTGATGTCGGTCCTTCGGGCGCCGGGACTTCGAAAGGAAGTTCTGAAGCTTCTAGCTCCTTTGGGTGGACCACGGAGGGTTCGGCAAGCGAAGGCGGGCCGGCCATTCGTGTTGATTCCGCCAAAGATTTTCCGATGGAGCCCGTAGAGACTGATGTAACCGCCAAGACGATTGAGGCGACATTATCTTTTGGTACGGTTTTGACCTTTTGACTCTTGCTATTTGTTGTGCCTTGCCTAAACAAAGTCTTGTCGCAGGTGTTCCGCCTCTGGGTGCGTCGACTTCAAGAGAGCCCACCCATCTTCCTGAGGGATCCAAGGGTGAAGTAAGCACTTCGATCGCGGCGGATGCTGCTGAGTTGGATGCTTTGTATGGTGACCTGCCCTCTTATCAGCCTGAACCAGTCAGAGGAACAGAGATTGAGGGGACAGTAGTCACGGAGGCAACCTCACTTCCAACTATATCAACGAGTGAGGTGCCATCAGCTTCGCCAACGCCATCATCTTGCCAGGTGCGGAGCTGAGGGTGATTACCAGTCCTACTTCCCCAACACTGGTGGTTGAGCCCGCTCTTCCAGAAATAGTCACTAGTCCGACCTCAATTGTGGCTAGTGTACTAGTTTCAATGAGGACTCCGCCGAGATCACCGATGACCTCTCATGTTGCTGCAGCCAGTGCTTCTACTATTCCTTTCACAGTAATGTCAATAAAGCCGGTGGAATCTTCAGAGGCTGCTTGTCTGCCAGGAGTGATTGAGGCCGAGAATGAATTTGTGGCTGAGCTAGTCGATAGCTTTTATAAGGCTTGAAGCGATCCATCAATTTGATTTTGAAAGGCTCGACTACCTCATTTTCTGCTCTAAAGGTAGTCCTCTCCCGAAGTATTGAGAGTATTCGGGACTTTGGAGGGGATAACTGTAACGCCCCGATCCCACGGATACGGGGACGTCACTGCGACGTATATACGTAGGTCAGAAAGTGCCCCCACGTATATACCCTAAGCATCAGTAACGACAAGAATCAGAGTACGGAAGCAATGGTGCATTATACATTCCAACGCATGAGTACAATTACAAAGTTATCACCAGAAGTGATCCAATATTACATGAATATTACATCACTGATATGCGCAAATGCGGGAATACATGGAAATGTACATATATGAACAGTATAAAGGACGTGGAAATGTACAAGTATAAACAGAAAAGGGTACTCACGAGTTTATAAAGGAAAACTCGAGAGACCCACAAGGGGGCCTGGAAGGATGGAGCTCTGGATGATCGGCTGGGGATCCACGCTACCGCTGCGCCACTCTGATCCACAACAGGGAGAATCTACACGCTCCAAGCTCCAAGACCTGGACATGAGGATCCAGGGGAGTCAAATGACACTCCCCAGGCGAGTAGTACCAATACCAAGTGGCGAAGCAGGGTGAGTACAAGTATGCATATAACAAATGATATCAAGTAAGAAATACTCAGGGGACAGATAGGTTAGAGCAGATATGAACAGGTGTGGCATAATAATCATAAAACAGGAAATTCGAATAAAACCAAGGACGAGTAAATCTGATTGTATGGTTTTAGATCACGGTTCTATGAGACTAGTACATCGAAGGAATAATCCAAACAAGGAACCCTCATCTATATACCTTTATCTCATATCTGTTTTCCATTATGTTTGCAAAGGGGAAAACTTACAAATAAAAGTTTGAGGAGCTAAATTACAAGTATTCTTAAAAGATTACAAGTAGATCTCCTCAGAGATTCTGGAGAAGTGTGCCGATAGGAGTCTGGTCAGCGCGCGACCACTTTGTCCCTTTGACGATGCGAGCGATGAGATTCCCTTCTCGCCTGGTTCCGGGAATCAGAGAATAGAGGATTGGTAGAACCCTCTTGCTGCTTCTCAAAATCGCCTTCGATAAGGAATTCCTTCTCGCCTGGTTCCGGAGATTCCTTGAGAAGAAGGACGATGTTAGGGTATCAACACCCTGGATAGAGAAAGCAATTCTCTAAAAGGTCTCTGAATTCGAGAACGCACGGTGCGTTATGAAGAAGCCTCAGTCGAAGAAGCTAATTGATCGATTCTTGCGATCAGAAGGCAATTGATGGCTCCTTCCTCTGCAATCCGATGCCTCTCCCTTGTGCCCCTGACGGGCTATTTATAGGGAAAGTAAGGGTATAATCGTCCCCTTTGAAGATATAGAAACAGATTGAACCGAATCTGTTTGAATCTGGAAAGTAGCCTTGCTGCGAGGCTATAATAGCTTCCGCGGAGCTAGAAAATGGCAAGTCGGTTGATCTATTTTGATCCTTTCCATATTATTGGGAGATCCTCCTTGATCCTCTTACTCGTTTCAAGAGAGTCAAGAGATTGTGGCAATCACCTGCCATATTTGAATCCTGATTGGATTTGATTTGATTGAATCCAATCTCATCAGGAGATTTTGATTGGTCAAAGGTTGACCATAGCAGGCTGATAGCGGAGCTGCCCGCTTTGAAGCTCATAGCGGAGCTAGAGGCAATCTTTGGCGAGGTCCGAAAAGAGGCTTTTCGGCGAAGCTGTTAGTTAGCTTCCTGGCAAAGTTGGATGATGCTAGCCTCTCAAGCGAGGCTATCTCCTTGGGCTAATGTAATGCTAAATGCTAGCATTTTAGACCTGCTGAGGTCTGTTTAGAAACAATCCGGGTTCACTGTTCTGCTTGCTGGATCAGTGGAGTCCAAACCGCTTTCTGTCCCTTGGAGGTGGGTGAAAACTGGTCTTCAGCTTGTCTGTCCCTTGTCTTTTGTAAATGTCAACAAGTTTAGACATCGTTCGGACCAATGAGAATCTTGTCTTTTTTAAGTGTCAACAAGACCCCCTTCAAAGTTTTCGAGAGTCTGCAATAGCTCAGACTCCGAAACACTTTGAACTGCTGTGATGGTGGTGTAGAGTATGAACATCGCCATGATGGTTGAGTTCAGCTTCGCTTTCAAACCTACTTTGGGATGAATTCGCCGAAGAATTGTACTGGTTCGCGAGTAGCTTCGCGTCGGGGTAGCTCAGTATCTGGGCTTTCAAGAAATAAGTTCGCTTTGGAACTCCTGTTGCCTTTTCAAAGCCAACTGCTGTGGGGCGGTTACGAGGAGGATCATTCCTTCTTTTGCGCCAATCGAGAGAGATGTTCTCCGATTTGCACGTTTCCAAGGGAGGATATTCCCTTTATTCAAGGCGCCATAAATGCCTTTTATGAGGGAGACGTTTTCTTCCCTTGTACGGTTCCAATGGAAACCGTCCCTGTTATCAAGGCGCAGTAAATGCCTTGAATGTGCTCGTGCTTCCACGCTTGAGGTGGTTGCGCTCAGGCCATGGGCCTATAAATAGGACACTTGAGGTCCTCTGAAGAGAAATGCTTGCCTTTCTCTCTTCTCTTGGTTGTGAGAGATACTCAGATCTCTGAATTAGTGGGAAAGCCCACTCTGGTTGTCTAACCGGCCAAGGACCAGTAAGTCTTGATCATTCAAAGACTTCACTGTTTTTAGGGAATTCATCTCCCTTAATTTAGCTTTGGCAGCTCGCTTCAAGGATTAGCTTCCCTTGTTCATCATCTTGCAATTGGCTGCTGCAGAGAAGGATCTCATCATAGCTTTCTGTGAAGCTATCATCTTGATTTGATCAGAGAAAGATCACTGTATGTTAAGTCCGCTGCGCAGGCAGGACTTGGGACTTGGCTTCTTCAATAGTTGAGCCAGTCTTGCCATATTGGTGAGGTTGAGACTGTTCTTCACAAGATCAGTCTGACTTTGCCGTATAGGCGAGGCTAGGACTTGGCGTTTGCTGAGCCATCCCATGGTTGTGCTGTGCAGGTGGAGCTTATCCTCTGCTTAAGTCGGATTGCTTTGCCGCTGAAGAATCTGACTTAATGTTTTTGCAGCTCTTTCTGTGCTTAACTGCTAACTTGCTTCAATTTGCCTTGCAGCGAGCTATGCTTGTCAGTCTGGTGACTTGATGGAAGAAGCCATAAAATTGCCTTATGCTTCCCCGGTTGAAGCTTTACTTTTAAGCAGGAGGAACAATTCGGGGCAGCGGGTGCGCGTCCCAGAGGCTGTTGGCAGCCTCTTATCCGAGATGATTCGATCTGAGGTGAGGCTGGTTGCCGACTTTCAACTTTGGTGGCCTTCGTCGGGGACGATCCATTTCAGGGGAGTGGGCCTCACGCACGCGTCAGATCCGCGTCATCAAAACTAGTTCCCATTATATGGGATCTGACGTGTTGGCGGCGATAAGTTTTATTGCCAGGCTTCAACAAAAATGGCCTGGTAAGATCCGCCATTTTGTGGAGAAAAATGACCGTGTCCCGGTGGCAGAACTGGTTAAGCCTTGTGCAGGAGGAAGGCCTTTCGTGTCCAGTTGATCTGGTCTGGAAGCAGATAAAACCGCTTGTATGCCTTTTATGCAAATGGCCTTGCTAGGCAACTATGTGTGTTGTATGAAACACAACTTTGATGTAATATCAATGTACCCTTGCTTTTAAATCAATGAAAGTTCTTTGTCTGATCATTTGATTTTTTGCTTGCTTTTGAGAGTTTGGCCATTGCTGGGCTGAACTGTATGCAGAATTAAGGACATTGTCCTTCCTTCGAATGATCTTTGCGAGACTGGCATGTCCCGCAAATAGCAGCCTCTTTGGCGGGCTAAGGTAGACTTCCTGGCGAAGTCTTTGAAGGTTTGTGCGAAGCCCGCACTTTGCTCCTGCGCGGAGTTAACCCTTTAGTGGGGTTGAACCGTCGCACTTTGGGAAAAGCGCCTCAGGCGCTTCGGGCACTGTTTCGAATTAATTCGAAACGGCGGCATGTGCCCTTTTTCGAGGCCTTGATTTAGGCGCTGACTGGCCTATAAAAGCCTGATCGGGCTGATCATGGGAGAGATCTCCTTTTTTCAGAGAAATTTCTGTCTTTTCCTCTCCTTCTTCCTCCTTTGCTTCAGAGTACTTCGAGAACTCTTGCAGTTCTTCAATGGCGCCCAAGAGACGAGCGGGTAAGGAAGTAGCGACTTCTGCAGTGGAGGGCCCTCCTCCTCCGGTCATTGAACGACCAATCACTGGTAAGAGACTCCTTTCCCAGATTAGGGATGATGGTCTTCTCTTTTTGGAGTCGGCGCTTGGCCATTAGGACGATCGAATATGATCTGTCCTTATCAGGGAACTCGTTTCCCTTAACTTCCCTATTTTGCTTGCACCAGGGAAGTAAGAACTGAACAGTTCTTCTCTTGGGCTTCCATAAGAAGCCATTGCTTGGGCAATCTTCATCCTGTTGAGGAACAGGATATGGGTCGTGTGCCTTCAGTCATGGCCACGAAGGGTGACTGTTAACCATAACGTCCTTTTGATGACGTCAGCCCTTAGGGCTATGCCACTTCCTGCAAAGATGCAGTCTTACCTGTGAAGCGAAGCTTTTTTCAAAGCTATTATCCCCACTGTCCCTGCTTACTGGGCGAGGCTATGCCTTAGCGAATTTTTGTGTCTTCGCGTCGATTTGATTGGTGAACTAATCATAGTTCATTTTCTTTTTTGTTTTTGCAGTTCATTACGCCTCCGGCCTCCAGAACAGTCTATTTGGCGTAACCAGTCGAACAGGAAGCCTCAGCTTGCAGTTCCTTGGGCAGGCTTCCTTGTTCAGTGAGCCGAGCCCCCTTGTACGGGATACGCTCATTCAGAGTGGTGGCCCGCAGGCCATGCGGAGCATTTTGACTACGGCTCCGTTTGAAGATATCGACCGTCAGGCTTACAAAAAGCCTGACTTCATGTTCGGGGATGCTGCACCTGATCCCGATCGCCAGCTGCAAGCCGGCGAAGGCCAGTGGGTCTTCCAGTTGGATGGCGAGAGGTTCTATCTCCCATCTACTAAGCGGCATTTCGCTTTGCCTTCCTTCGCGAGCGTGACTCAGGCTCGGAAGATGGCGTGGGGCGTGAGCCTAAATGCTGAGTCCGTCCATGTCGGGAGACTGTCGTATAAGTCCGGCTATTCAGGGGCGGGCTATCCTCGTAGCATAATAGGGCTATACCCTGGGAAGGTGGCGAGGGACCTTCCAGTAGGAGAGAATCCAGCTGCGGCGCCGACCTTTGGCACTCAGTTCTGCGAAGTTGACGGGAACTATCCCGCCACGGACTTCAGGGCTCCTGGTTGGGTCCACCCTCCTAGGTCATGGTGGGTGGAGTTGACCAATTATATCCTCAATCATTTTGAGGGGGAATTAGAGAGGTTGAACCTCTATGAGGCCGTCAGGGCGACCTGCTACGGCATTGAGATGAAGGTGGCGTGCTTCTACGCCATCCTAGAGTTGTACTGCCCGGCCTCGGGGACTTTCTTCACCCCAGTTGGTGAGTTGGGCATGGCCCTGCATGAGATGCAAGAGATCTCAGCTTTGCCCTTCGGGTCTCTTCCATATGAAGAATATTTTCCATGCGACACGGAGTTGGCTCTCTTGGAGAAGCAAGAGCCGCCTTGCTTGAGACATATCGGGAATTGATGTGCCACCTGCACATTTGTTCCAGTATCCACACTGGTGGTAAGGGCAGCTCGAAGAGCTTGAAGAGCTGGGGGAGCTACTTGTTCCCGGACATGACTAGTGTGCCCGAGGCAGCTCATTGCGGAGTTGCTGAAGAAGACATCTTGGCGAGGATGGAGGTGCGCGCTGAAAGGACATCGTCGTGACCGAAGATGATGGTCCTTTCGAGAAGGGTGATGTTCTTCGGAGCTTTCACCATCAGGCCCGTCGGCCTATGTCTCGCAAGGCGTTGCTGGCTGGCTTCTTAACCATCTGGTTAAAGAAGTGTGTCGTACCTTCTTCTTCGGGTGACATTGTTCACCCAAATGTGCTGCTGCCTGCCGTCCGCTTGGTCCATGGCCACCGTCTGGGTCTCCTCCCGGCCATGGTGTGTTGTATTCAGAGGGGCCTTCGTATACTGACGGAGGCTTTCTGCAGGCCGATGGCGTCAAGGCGGGGGAAGGGTGCCGTCCTGCCTTGTGACGGGCCCAATCCTAGGGTAGGTTTACCGTACACCTACTTGATGGCGTGGTTCGCCTTACACTGCCCCGGTTTGATTGGAGCTGGGGAAGATCCACCTCAGGGTGTTCAAACGGCGCTTCTCCGTCGTTTTGAAGGCTGTCTGTGGCAGAAAACTTATGTGGCCGAGGCCCGTAAGTTAGTGCGTCGCTATGACGCTTATAGCCTGTTCCGTTGCTTTCCTCGCCTGCGGAGTGCAGGATACAACGAGGAATTCCATGATGTGGAATCAGGTCGGTCCCCCATGAGTCGGGGTGTTTTCGAGTGGCTGGTCTGTATCCGGCCCTCGCATTTGCTGTACCGGAGTGGGGATACCTGCTACATGGAGCCCTACATCCCGAGCCGGTTCGCCCGCCAATTTGGGTATGACCAGTTGTATGTGGGCAACCCGAATCCGGACCTGGCTTTCATGGGGAGCCTCATTGATGGGGCTCGTGCTTGGCGGTTCTTTACCGCGGATGACACTGGAGCGTGGCTACGCACGCCGTCAAGGGATCCCGGCCTATGGACGACCCTGTGTTTCTGCCAATGGTATGCAGCTTCGAACTCCACGCCTCCTGGATTCAAAGTCAATAGTTCAGGTGTGAAGTTGATTTCCCATCGGCTGAGGCAGAAGGCTTCTGATAAGATGGAGGGCAAACGAGTCCGTGTTCCTGGCATAGAGGAGTTCATCGCTGTGGATGATAGCGAGGCTTCTGATGCAGAGAGCCCGTGCTTCGAGGCAGAGACAAGGCCCGATGCCCCCGAAGCTGGTGCTCGTGAAGCCGGCTCTGGTGTAGTGGGGGCAGCTCTCCCACAGCATGTGGAAGAAGTGGAGGAAGAGGACTCTGAGGTCCACTTCAAAGGAAGCGTGGGAGTGGATCCCGTAGGAAGTCGTCGGCGAAGAAGCCCCGTCGCCAAACTCCTACCATTGTGGTGGAGGGTGAGCCCTCTGCTGCGCCTCCTTCTGCTGCTCCATTAGTGGCTGAGCCGTCGGTTGATGAACCGACTACTGGTAAGATTGGACTCATCTAATATGCCTTCAGCGCGCTTTACATGACTCATCATTTGCTTTTTGTTGCAGGAGCTGAGGCAGTTGGAGAGCAAGGGGAGCACTACGATCCCCCGTTCACTTATGGAAGTGCAGCGGTTCCTTTGCTCGCTCGGAGGAGTCCGGAGGTGATGCGGCCGATATTGGCCCTCGGGCGCTGGGACTTCTAAGGAAGTCCTATGGCATCCAGCTCTGCCGGGTGGTCTGCGGAGGAATCGGCGAGTGGCCCGGCTATCCGTGTTGAGTCTGGTAAGAACTTTCCGATGGGACCCTTGGATTCTGACGAGGCTGTCGAGGTGACATCGGCCTTTGGTATGATTTTGACCTCTTGGTCTTCGCCTGTTTGCTGCGTCTCCTTTTTGACCTTGGTTTCGTTGCAGGCATTCGTCCCCAAGGTGCATCAACTTCGAAAGAAGCGGAGGGTCCTCCTGAAGGGTCAAAGGGTGATATGAGCGCTTCGACCGGGGCAGACGCGGCTGTGTTAGACACGCTGTATGGCGACCTGCCCTTTTATCAGCCCAAACCAGCGGAAGGCCCTGAGGTTTGAAGAGGTGGCAGTCCCGGAGGTACCCTCACTCCCGGTCACATCAACGAGTGAGGTGCAGACTGTCTTGCCGAATACGGCATTGAGGGTGATTGTGAGCCCTACCTCCCCGACGCTGGTAGTTGAGCCTGCTGCTCAGGAGGCGGTGGCCAGTCCTACCTCCGCGGTGGCTGGCGTGCTGGTGTCGCTGAGCACTCCGCCGAGGTCTCCTTTGGCTTGCCCTGCTGCAGTCGATGTTCCCGCTTCTTCTTCTGCGGCGGTGTCGACTAGGTTGGTAGATTGCTCCGAGGTTGTCTCAAGGGTTGATGAAGCTGAGAATGACTTCATCGGTAATCTGGTTGACAGCTTCTATAATAGTTTGGAGCAGACTATCGGTCTAGTCTTGAAGGGCTCGCCTGTGCCATTTTCGAAGCTGAAGATGGTTCTCTCCGTGGCATTGAGTGTATCCGGGACTTTGAGGGGTACCATCAAGCTACTGCTCTGGAGCTCTTGGTGGATGACCTTGAGAAGGACGTGGGGAATGGCGCCATTTCCATCGATCCGATGCAGCGTCTTTGGCTGATGAACGGCTCGCACGTCTTGTCGCCCAGAAGCGCGAGGCTCAGCTCGCTGCTCAAGAGGCTGTTGAGGCTATCTCCTCTGACTTGAGGTCCTTGGAGGCAGAGGAAGCAGAGGTTGGGAGTGCAATTGATGCTTCCAACAGTGCTCTTCTTGACGCTGAAGATAAGATCAAGAGGGCTGAAGAGATGATCCGAAAGGCAAATCTCCTCTTGTCCAAAGCTACGCAGATGCGTCATGAAGAGTCTGCGCGGCTTAAGCAGCTCAGGGCTCGAAGTGAGGAGCTGGCGGAGCAGAAGTCATCACAGAGGGCGACTTTGGCGGAGACCGAGGCTCGTCTGGCTCAGACAGTGGACTTTGATGAGGCGGAGCTAAGATCACAGGCGCTGGCCCAGGCTGAAGATGACAGGAGGACGCGGCTAGCTTCGCTCGGAGATCGGATCCGATCTTATCATGTACGCCTATAGGCTCCTCCATGTATCCCATTCTTCTGGATTAATAGAAAAATTTTTCTTTTGTTGTCTGTTGTTTAGATAATGAGACATGACTGTCTGTTGGTTCAGAGGTCGCAATGACATAACCAATTGAGATGTTGTCAGTCTCGAAGTCAGCCCTTTGCGGGGCTAAAAAGGGAGATACTTGCCTTTTGTAAATGTCA
>JAVJIF010031138.1:250000-370230 GCA_038442645.1 Agave tequilana | reverse complement strand
TTGTTTTCCATTGATTTGCAAAAGGGGAAAACTTACAAATAAAAGTTTGAGGAGCTAAATTACAAGTATTCTTAAAAAGATTACAAGTAGATCCCCTCAGAGATTCTGGAGAAGTGTGCCGATAGGAGTCTGGTCAGCGCGCGACCACTTTGTCCCTTTGACGATGCGAGCGATGAGATTCCCTTCTCGCCTGGTTCCGGGAATCAGAGAATAGAGGATTGGTAGAACCCTCTTGCTGCTTCTCAAAATCGCCTTCGATAAGGAATTCCTTCTCGCCTGGTTCCGGAGATTCCTTGAGAAGAAGGACGATGTTAGGG
This sequence comes from Agave tequilana, assembly GCA_038442645.1. Classification (NCBI taxonomy): domain Eukaryota; kingdom Viridiplantae; phylum Streptophyta; class Magnoliopsida; order Asparagales; family Asparagaceae; genus Agave; species Agave tequilana. The sequence continues at coordinate 369,913 of JAVJIF010031138.1, read as the reverse complement.
TATCAACACCCTGGATAGAGAAAGCAATTCTCTAAAAGGTCTCTGAATTCGAGAACGCACGGTGCGTTATGAAGAAGCCTCAGTCGAAGAAGCTAATTGATCGATTCTTGCGATCAGAAGGCAATTGATGGCTCCTTCCTCTGCAATTCGATGCCTCTCCCTTGTGCCCCTGACGGGCTATTTATAGGGAAAGTAAGGGTATAATCGTCCCCTTTGAAGATATAGAAACAGATTGAACCGAATCTGTTTGAATCTGGAAAGTAGCCTTGCTGCGAGGCTATAATAGCTTCCGCGGAGCTAGAAAATGGCAAGTCGGTTGATCTATTTTGATCCTTTCCATATTATTGGGAGATCCTCCTTGATCCTCTTACTCGTTTCAAGAGAGTCAAGAGATTGTGGCAATCACCTGCCATATTTGAATCCTGATTGGATTTGATTTGTTTTGAATCCGATCTTATCAGGAGATTTGATTGGTCAAAGGTTGACCATAGCAGGCTGATGGCGGAGCTGCCCGCTTTGAAGCTCATAGCGGAGCTAGAGGCAATTCCTGGCGAAGTCCGAAAAGAGGGTCTTCGGCGAAGCTGTCAGTTAGCTTCCTGGCGATGCTCTGGATGATGTTAGCCTCTCAAGCGAGGCTATCTCCTTGGGCTAATGTAATGCTAAATGCTAGCATTTTAGACCTGCTGAGGTCTGTTTAGAAACAATCCGGGTTCACTGTTCTGCTTGCTGGATCAGTGGAGTCCAAACCGCTTTTCTGTCCCTTGGAGGTGGGTGAAAACTGGTCTTCAGCTTGTCTGTCCCTTGTCTTTTGTAAATGTCAACAAGTTTAGACATCGTTCGGACCAATGAGAATCTTGTCTTTTTTAAGTGTCAACAAGACCCCCTTCAAAGTTTTCGAGAGTCTGCAATAGCTCAGACTTCGAAACACTTTGAACTGCTGTGATGGTGGTGTGGAGTATGAACGTCGCCATGATGGTTGAGTTCAGCTTCGCTTTCAATCCTGCTTTGGGGTGAATTTGCCGAAGAATTGCACTGGTTCGCGAGTAGCTTCGCGTCGGGGTAGCTCCGCATCTGGGCTTCCAAGAAATAAGTTCGCTTTGGAACTCCTGTTGCTTTTTCAAAGCCAACTGCCGTGGGGCGGTTACGAGGAGGATCATTCCTTCTTTCGCGCCAATCGAGAGAGATGTTCTCCGATTTGCACGTTTCCAAGGGAGGATATTCCCTTTATTCAAGGCGCCATAAATGCCTTTTATGAGGGAGACGTTTTCTTCCCTTGTACGGTTCCAATGGAAACCGTCCTGTTATCAAGGCGCAGTAAATGCCTTGAATGTGCTCGTGCTTCCACGCTTGAGGTGGTTGCGCTCAGGCCATGGGCCTATAAATAGGACACTTGAGGTCCTCTGAAGAGAAATGCCTTGCCTTTCTTCTCTTCTCTTGGTTGTGAGAGATACTCAGATCTCTGAATTAGTGGGAAAGCCCACTCTGGTTGTCTAACCGGCCAAGGACCAGTAAGTCTTGATCATTCAAAGACTTCACCGCTTTTTAGGGAACTCATCTCCCTTGATTTAGCTTTGGCAGCTCGCTTCAAGGATTAGCTTCCCTTGTTCATCATCTTGCAATTGGCTGCTGCAGAGAAGGATCTCATCATAGCTTTCTGTGAAGCTATCATCTTGATTTGATCAGAGAAAGATCACTGTATGTTAAGTCCGCTGCGCAGGCAGGACTTGGGACTTGGCTTCTTCAATAGTTGAGCCAGTCTTGCCATATTGGTGAGGTTGAGACTGTTCTTCACAAGATCAGTCTGACTTTGCCGTATAGGCGAGGCTAGGACTTGGCGTTTGCTGAGCCATCCCATGGTTGCTGTGCAGGTGGAGCTTATCCTCTGCTTAAGTCGGATTGCTTTGCCGCTGAAGAATCTGACTTAATGTTTTTGCAGCTCTTTCTGTGCTTAACTGCTAACTTACTTCAATTTGCCTTGCAGCGAGCTATGCTTGTCAGTCTGGTGACTTGATGGAAGAAGCCATAAAATTGCCTTATGCTTCCCCGGTTGAAGCTTTACTTTTAAGCAGGAGGAACAATTCGGGGCAGCGGTGCGCGTCCCAGAGGCTGTTGGCAGCCTCTTATCCGAGATGATTCGATCTGAGGTGAGGCTGGTTGCCGACTTTCAACTTTGGTGGCCTTCGTCGGGGACGATCCATTTCAGGGGAGTGGCCTCACGCACGCGTCAGATCCGCGTCATCAAAACTAGTTCCCATTATATGGGATCTGACGTGTTGGCGGCGATAAGTTTTATTGCCAGGCTTCAACAAAAATGGCCTGGTAAGATCCGCCATTTTGTGGAGAAAAATGACCGTGTCCCGGTGGCAGAACTGGTTAAGCCTTGTGCAGGAGGAAGGCCTTTCGTGTCCAGTTGATCTGGTCTGGAAGCAGATAAAACCGCTTGTATGCCTTTTATGCAAATGGCCTTGCTAGGCAACTATGTGTGTTGTATGAAACACAACTTGATGTAATATCAATGTACCCTTGCTTTTAAATCAATGAAAGTTCTTTGTCTGATCATTTGATTTTTTGCTTGCTTTTGAGAGTTTGGCCATTGCTGGGCTGAACTGTATGCAGAATTAAGGACATTGTCCTTCCTTCGAATGATCTTTGCGAGACTGGCATGTCCCGCAAATAGCAGCCTCTTTGGCGGGCTAAGGTAGACTTCCTGGCGAAGTCTTTGAAGGTTTGTGCGAAGCCCGCACTTTGCTCCTGCGCGGAGTTAACCCTTTAGTGGGGTTGAACCGTCGCACTTTGGGAAAAGCGCCTCAGGCGCTTCGGGCACTGTTTCGAATTAATTCGAAACGGCGGCATGTGCCCTTTTTTGAGGCCTTGATTTAGGCGCTGACTGGCCTATAAAAGCCTGATCGGGCTGATCATGGGAGAGATCTCCTTTTTTCAGAGAAATTTCTGTCTTTTCCTCTCCTTCTTCCTCCTTTGCTTCAGAGTACTTCGAGAACTCTTGCAGTTCTTCAATGGCGCCCAAGAGACGAGCGGGTAAGGAAGTAGCGACTTCTGCAGTGGAGGGCCTCCTCCTCCGGTCATTGAACGACCAATCACTGGTAAGAGACTCCTTGGAGTCGGCGCTTGGCCATTAGGACGATCGAATATGATCTGTCCTTATCAGGGAACTCGTTTCCCTTAACTTCCCTATTTTGCTTGCACCAGGGAAGTAAGAACTGAACAGTTCTTCTCTTGGGCTTCCATAAGAAGCCATTGCTTGGGCAATCTTCATCCTGTTGAGGAACAGGATATGGGTCGTGTGCCTTCAGTCATGGCCACGAAGGGTGACTGTTAACCATAACGTCCTTTTGATGACGTCAGCGCTTAGGGCTATGCCACTTCCTGCAAAGATGCAGTCTTACCTGTGAAGCGAAGCTTTTTATCAAAGCTATTATCCCCACTGTCCCTGCTTACTGGGCGAGGCTATGCCTTAGCGAATTTTTGTGTCTTCGCGTCGATTTGATTGGTGAACTAATCATAGTTCATTTTCTTTTTTGTTTTTGCAGTTCATTACGCCTCCGGCCTCCAGAACAGTCTACTTGGCGTAACCAGTCGAACAGGAAGCCTCAGCTTGCAGTTCCTTGGGCAGGCTTCCTTGTTCAGTGAGCCGAGCCCCCTTGTACGGGATACGCTCATTCAGAGTGGTGGCCCGCAGGCCATGCGGAGCATTTTGACTACGGCTCCGTTTGAAGATATCGACCGTCAGGCTTACAAAAAGCCTGACTTCATGTTCGGGGATGCTGCACCTGATCCCGATCGCCAGCTACAAGCCGGCGAAGGCCAGTGGGTCTTCCAGTTGGATGGCGAGAGATTCTATCTCCCATCTACTAAGCGGCATTTCGCTTTGCCTTCCTTCGCGAGCGTGACTCAGGCTCGGAAGATGGCGTGGGGCGTGAGCCTAAATGCTGAGTCCGTCCATGTCGGGAGACTGTCGTATAAGTCCGGCTATTCAGGGGTGGGCTATCCTCGTAGCATAATAGGGCTATACCCTGGGAAGGTGGCGAGGGACCTTCCAGTAGGAGAGAATCCAGCTGCGGCGCCGACCTTTGGCACTCAGTTCTGCGAAGTTGACGGGAACTATCCCGCCACGGACTTCAGGGCTCCTGGTTGGGTCCACCCTCCTAGGTCATGGTGGGTGGAGTTGACCAATTATATCCTCAATCATTTTGAGGGGGAATTAGAGAGGTTGAACCTCTATGAGGCCGTCAGGGCGACCTGCTACGGCATTGAGATGAAGGTGGCGTGCTTCTACGCCATCCTAGAGTTGTACTGCCCGGCCTCGGGGACTTTCTTCACCCCAGTTGGTGAGTTGGGCATGGCCCTGCATGAGATGCAAGAGATCTCAGCTTTGCCCTTCGGGTCTCTTCCATATGAAGAATATTTTCCGTGCGACACGGAGTTGGCTCTCTTGGAGAAGCAAGAGCCTGCCTTGCTTGAGACATATCGGGAATTGATGTGCCACCTGCACATTTGTTCCAGTATCCACACTGGTGGTAAGGGCAGCTCGAAGAGCTTGAAGAGCTGGGGGAGCTACTTGTTCCCGGACATGACTAGTGTGCCCGAGGCAGCTCATTGCGGAGTTGCTGAAGAAGACATCTTGGCGAGGATGGAGGTGCGCGCTGAAAAGGACATCGTCGTGACCGAAGATGATGGTCCTTTCGAGAAGGGTGATGTTCTTCGGAGCTTTCACCATCAGGCCCGTCGGCCTATGTCTCGCAAGGCGTTGCTGGCTGGCTTCTTAACCATCTGGTTAAAGAAGTGTGTCGTACCTTCTTCTTCGGGTGACATTGTTCACCCAAATGTGCTGCTGCCTGCCGTCCGCTTGGTCCATGGCCACCGTCTGGGTCTCCTCCCGGCCATGGTGTGTTGTATTCAGAGGGGCCTTCGTATACTGACGGAGGCTTTCTGCAGGCCGATGGCGTCAAGGCGGGGGAAGGGTGCCGTCCTGCCTTGTGACGGACCCAATCCTAGGGTAGGTTTACCGTACACCTACTTGATGGCGTGGTTCGCCTTACACTGCCCCGGTTTGATTGGAGCTGGGGAAGATCCACCTCAGGGTGTTCAAACGGCGCTTCTCTCGTCGTTTTGAAGGCTGTCTGTGGCAGAAAACTTATGTGGCCGAGGCCCGTAAGTTAGTGCGTCGCTATGACGCTTATAGCCTGTTCCGTTGCTTTCCTCGCCTGCGGAGTGCAGGATACAACGAGGAATTCCATGATGTGGAATCAGGTCGGTCCCCCATGAGTCGGGGCGTTTTCGAGTGGCTGGTCTGTATCCGGCCCTCGCATTTGCTGTACCGGAGTGGGGATACCTGCTACATGGAGCCCTACATCCCGAGCCGGTTCGCCCGCCAATTTGGGTATGACCAGTTGTATGTGGGCAACCCGAATCCGGACCTGGCTTTCATGGGGAGCCTCATTGATGGGGCTCGTGCTTGGCGGTTCTTTACCGCGGATGACACTGGAGCGTGGCTACGCACGCCGTCGAGGGATCCCGGCCTATGGACGACCCTGTGTTTCTGCCAATGGTATGCAGCTTCGAACTCCACGCCTCCTGGATTCAAAGTCAATAGTTCAGGTGTGAAGTTGATTTCCCATCGGCTGAGGCAGAAGGCTTCTGATAAGATGGAGGGCAAACGAGTCCGTGTTCCTGGCATAGAGGAGTTCATCGCTGTGGATGATAGCGAGGCTTCTGATGCAGAGAGCCCGTGCTTCGAGGCAGAGACAAGGCCCGATGCCCCCGAAGCTGGTGCTCGTGAAGCCGGCTCTGGTGTAGTGGGGGCAGCTCTCCCACAGCATGTGGAAGAAGTGGAGGAAGAGGACTCTGATGTCCACTTCAAAAGGAAGCGTGGGAGTGGATTCCGCAGGAAGTCGTCGGCGAAGAAGCCCCGTCGCCAAACTCCTACCATTGTGGTGGAGGGTGAGCCCTCTGCTGCGCCTCCTTCTGCTGCTCCATTAGTGGCTGAGCCGTCGGTTGATGAACCGACTACTGGTAAGATTGGACCCATCTAATATGCCTTCAGCGCGCTTTACATGACTCATCATTTGCTTTTTGTTGCAGGAGCTGAGGCAGTTGGAGAGCAAGGGGAGCACTACGATCCCCTGTTCACTTATGGAAGTGCAGCGGGTTCCTTTGCTCGCTCGGAGGAGTCCGGAGGTGATGCGGCCGATATTGGCCCTTCGGGCGCTGGGACTTCTAAAGGAAGTCCTATGGCATCCAGCTCTGCCGGGTGGTCTGCGGAGGAATCGGCGAGTGGCCCGGCTATCCGTGTTGAGTCGGGTAAGAACTTTCCGATGGGACCCTTGGATTCTGATGCGGCTGACGATGTGACATCGGCCTTCGGTAAGACTAAGGTCTCTTGGTCCTCGCCTATTTGTTGCGTCTCCTTTTTGACCTTGGTTTTGTTGCAGGCATTCGTCCCCAAGGTGCATCAGCTTCGAAAGAAGCGGAGGGTCCTCCTGAAGGGTCAAAGGGCGATATGAGCGCTTCGACCGGGGCAGACGCAGCTGTGTTAGACGCGCTGTATGGCGACCTGCCTTTTTATCAGCCCAAATCAGCGGAAAGCCCTGAGGTTGAAGAGGCGGCAGTCCCGGAGGTACCCCCACTTCCAGTCATATCAACGAGTGGGGTGCAGACTGTCTTGCCGAATACGGCATTGAGGGTTGTGAGCCCTACCTCCCCGACGCTGGTAGTTGAGCCTGCTGCTCAGGAGGCGGTGGCCAGTCCTACCTCCGCGGTGGCTGGCGTGCTGGTGTCGCTGAGCACTCCGCCGAGGTCTCCTTTGGCTTGCCCTGCTGCAGTCGATGTTCCCGCTTCTTCTTCTGCGGCGGTGTCGACTAGGTTGGTAGATTGCTCCGAGGTTGTCTCAAGGGTTGATGAAGCTGAGAATGACTTCATCGGTAATCTGGTTGACAGCTTCTATAATAGTTTGGAGCAGACTATCGGTCTAGTCTTGAAGGGCTCGCCTGTGCCATTTTCGAAGCTGAAGATGGTTCTCTCCCGTGGCATTGAGTGTATCCGGGACTTTGAGGGGTACCATCAAGCTACTGCTCTGGAGCTCCTGGTGGATGACCTTGAGAAGGACGTGGAGGAATGGCGCCATTTCCATCGATCCGATGCAGCGTCTTTGGCTGATGAACGGCTCGCACGTCTTGTCGCCCAGAAGCGCGAGGCTCAGCTCGCTGCTCAAGAGGCTGTTGAGGCTATCTCCTCTGACTTGAGGTCCTTGGAGGCAGAGGAAGCAGAGGTTGGGAGTGCAATTGATGCTTCCAACAGTGCTCTTCTTGACGCTGAAGATAAGATCAAGAGGGCTGAAGAGATGATCCGAAAGGCAAATCTCCTCTTGTCCAAAGCTACGCAGATGCGTCATGAAGAGTCTGCGCGGCTTAAGCAGCTCAGGGCTCGAAGTGAGGAGCTGGCGGAGCAGAAGTCATCACAGATGGCGACTTTGGCGGAGACCGAGGCTCGTCTGGCTCAGGCAGTGGACTTTGATGAGGCGGAGCTAAGATCACAGGCGCTGGCCCAGGCTGAAGATGACAGGAGGACGCGGCTAGCTTCGCTCGGAGATCGGATCCGATCTTATCATGTACGCCTATAGGCTCCTCCATGTATCCCATTCTTCTGGATTAATAGAAAAATTTTTCTTTTGTTGTCTGTTGTTTAGATAATGAGACATGACTGTCTGTTGGTTCAGAGGTCGCAATGACATAACCAATTGAGATGTTGTCAGTCTCGAAGTCAGCCCTTTGCGGGGCTAAAAAGGGAGATACTTGCCTTTTGTAAATGTCAGCAAGCATCGAGATTGAGACTTAGCTGTCAGCTGTTCAGAGGTCGCAATGACATAACCAATTGGGACGCCGCTAAGCTCAATGGTAGATGAGGCGTGGCTATCTGCCAGTTCAGAGGTCGCAATGACGTAACTGGTTGAGAAGCCACCAAGCTTCGATCGATAGGTGATACTCGTCTTTTGTAAATGTCAACGAGTATCGAGACCTGTCTTTTGTAAATGTCAACAGGGCTCGGGATTGAGACTTAGCTGTCTGCTGGTTCAGAGGTCGCAATGACGTAACCAATTGAGACACCACTAAGTTCAATGATAGATGAAACTTGGCTATCTGCCAGTTCAGAGGTCGCAATGACATAACTGGTTGAGAAGCCACCAAGCTTCGATCGATAGGTGATACTCGTCTTTTGTAAATGTCAACGAGTATCGAGACCTGTCTTTTGTAAATGTCAACAGGGCTCGGGATTGAGACTTAGCTGTCTGCTGGTTCAGAGGTCGCAATGACATAACCAATTGAGACGCCACTAAGCTCAATAGCAATGGAGTTTGGGAATAGTCTCGTTTTCACGGGGAGAAACGAGGGAATCGCTGTCATAGGTTTAGTGTTAACGTAACAGCGGAATATATGTGGTCCTACCATTCTATGGATGAGAATTGGTAAGTGATTTTGGAGGTCTCATTTTCTCGGAGAGAAATGAGGGGATTGCTGCCATAGGTTTAATGTTAACGTAACAGCGGAATATATGTGGTCCTACCATTCTATGGATGAGAATTGGTAGGTGATTCTGGAGAGGGAATCAAGTGGGAACAGGTCCCTTGGGATTTTGAGCAAACCCCCAGCTATCAATAGGTTTGATATGTTTGGAGAAAGAGAAAGGCTCTCTTTGTGCGCATTCCGGACGCGCGGATCTCGATCAGAGGTGTAATGTTAACCTGATCGAGAGCAAGATCCTTGATTAAGGATAATACTTTTTTAAGAATTTGCCATTGATCGGCATCATGAGGAGGTCGCCATCTGCAGTTGTAAGGCGGTATGCTCCGTTTGAATAGACTGTCTCTATCACAAACGGTCCTTCCCATTTAGGCTGAAATTTGCCTTTGGTCTTGTGCGTCATAATCATCGGTCGTCTGACGGCTAAGACTAAGTCTCCTTTCTGGAAGACTCTCTGTTTGACCTTCTTATTGAAGGCTTTTGACATCCGAGCTTGATATAGCTCGATGTGTTGTTGAGCTTGCAGCCGCTTCTCGTCCAGGGCTTCGAGCTCTTGAAGACGCAGGCGATCATTGTCTTCTGATGTCATCTTAGTAGTCAAGGCTACCGCAATGATGGCACCTGGATTTCCAATGGGATGACCGCTTCGCACCCATATACCAGGGAGAAAGGCGTATTGCCTGTCGGTGTCCGAACCGTAGTCCGGTAGGCCCAAAGGCATTCACCGAGCTTTTCGTCCCAATCTCGCTTGTTCGAGGAGACAAACTTCTTGAGCAGCTTGATGATTGTCTTGTTAAATGCCTCTGCCAAGCCATTGGCGGCAGGATTGTAAGCTGTTGAAGCCATATTCTGAATTCGGTATTTATCGCAGAACCGATAGAATCCTTGGCTTATGAATTGGGGACCATTGTCATGGATGATCCGCCTGGGGACACCAAATCGATGGATGACGTGGTGCTTGATGAAGCTAACCAGATTGGAGGTTTTAACTTCGGCCAACGGTGTGGCCTCTGCCCATTTTGAGAAGTAATCGGTTATTGCCAGGATAAACCGGTGACCTCTTGCCGAAGAGGGGCTAATTGGCCCTACGACATCGATTCCCCATGCTTCAAATGGCCATGAAGCAACAGTAGGGTGGAGCAACTCCGAAGGTTGGTGTATGAAGTCTGCATGGACCTGGCACGCCTTACACCTTCGTGCATATTGGGTAGCATTGGCCATCATGGTCGGCCAGTAGTACCCAAGTCTGTGCAGCCTGTCTTTAAGCTTCGGACCCGGCTGGTGAGCTCCGCAAATGCCATCATGTGCTTCTTTAAGCACTTCCTGTGCCTCTGAATGAGAGAGACAACGGAGGAGAACACCGTCATATGAACGACGGTAGAGTGTCTTCAAAGTGGGATCATAGTAGAAACGGAGCGACCTTCGTCTGATGGACGCTGCTTCTTTGGGATCGTCTGGAAGCAGACCGTGTAGAGCATAGTCAATGAGAGGGAAGCGCCAATCCCTCGGCTCAAGATCCATGGAGACATTATAGACTTCTTGGATCCTTAGTATGTGCTTGGAGCATACAAGATGTCGGGTTGCGACTGTGAGGTGATACTCGTGTCGGCCGTAAGGCTAGCGTTGTCGCTAATGCAGCGAGAGCATCCGCCTTGGTATTTTGAGATCGGGACACATGCCCAATGTAGAAGCCTTCAAATAAGCTAGCCAATTCGATGGCTGTATGATAATAAGGCACCAAGTCTTCATGACGGACCTCGTATTCGCCTTTAACCTGATTTATGATCAGCTTTGAATCGCCATAAGCTTCAAGGTAGCGTACCCCCATTCCATGGGCGAGCTGGAGGCCAATGAGCGGAGCATTGTATTCCGCTACATTATTAGAGCATGATTCTGTCAAGGAGAATGATCTGGGAAGGATATGATCCTGTGGGGAGATAAACACAACCCCCACTCCGGCAATAATCTTTCCTTTGGGGCCCATCCGCGATGCTCCATCAAAGAACATCTGCCACACTTCCTCTACTGAGGTTGCATTAGACTCGAAGACTTCATCAGGGATGTCTTCGTGAAGCTTTGAATGTTCCGGGACTGGATGCGCAGCCAAGAACTCTGCAAGGGCTTGACCTTTAACTGCCTTCTGAGGAGTAAAGGTCATGTCGTATGAGACAACAGAAGTGCCCATTTAGCCAATCTTGAATTCAGCGACCCTGGCTTCGTCATGAGAAGTCGTAAGGGTTTCACTCTGGAGATGACATGTATGGTTTGGCCAACCAAATAATGTCGTGTCTTCTGGACAGCGAAGACGAGAGCTAAACACTCTTTCTCAATAGGATTGTAGCGAGATTCCGCTCCTATGAGAGTCCTGCTCAGATAATAAATGGCCTGCTCATGGCCATTGTCATCCTTCTGAGCGAGGAGGGCGCCGAGGGAATAATCCAGAGCTTTTACATAAAGCAAGAATGTTTTCCCTGATGTAGGGGCCACTAAGACCGGAGGTTTTGTGAGATACCTCTTAATATCTTCATAAGCTTCTTGACAAGCTCGATCCCATATGAAGGCAGTACCCTTCTCCATGAGACGGGTGAACGGTTGGCAGCGGCCCGAAAGATTTGCTATGATCTTCTGATGTAGGCTAATCTGCCTTGCAAGCCTCGGAGCTCTTTGAGGTTCCTTGGTGGATGCATGTCCTGGATGGCTTTGACTTTGTCTGGTCCAGATGGATCCCTTTTGATGTGACAATGAACCCAAGGAATTTGCCACTAGACACTCCCAAGAAGGATTTTGTCGGGTTCATTTTCAGCTGATGAGCCCGCATTATGTCGAACATCGTTCTCAGATCGCGAAGATGTTCATTTTTGCTGCGGCTTTTTGACGACAATGTCGTCAACATAGCACTCCACCGTCTTTCGGAGATGGTCGCGGAAGATCATGCTCATCGCCCGTTGGTAGGTTGCTCCGGCGTTGAAACCATATATTGTAGTGGTGGTTGCAGACAACCTGTACAGTGGTATGCCGAGGAAGTAGAGGAGCCTTTGGGGATGATGCTGAGAGCAGACCCCGGATCGACTTGTACTCTTTCAATGCAGTTGAACCGATATATCCGGTATAGTACAGGGGTCGATCATGCTTGTTGTCTTTGAGAAGCATATCTTCCGCCGTGAAGGTAATGGCAGGTACCTTTGACTGTGCGTGATGGCACTCTGAGCAGGAAGGCTGCATCTCATCACCAGGGATCTCAGGCATGCATGTCAGAAAGGACTCTGAGTTGGCTAGCGCATCTCTGAGCGCCTCTCTCGTCTCTTTAGAGAGACGAAGAAGCTCGTGTATTGTGATACGAGCCGGGATATGGCTAAGTGGGCCAATATATCAAAGCGAAAGGGCGTGGCTAACCCTGGCCTGGCGGTTTCTTCAACACATGGTCGAATCGCACCTCCTTAGGCTTCTCCTTCCCTTTGGCTGGAATTGGAGTGGATGTCGGCATTGGTACTGATGTCGTTAGCTGCCGTATCTCGTCAGTAGCTTGTCATATTGCCTTAGGTATGACTTTCCAGACCGGGTGCCCGTCTGTTGAGGCGCATCTGCCTGCGCCGCACAGGCATGCTTTTCTTCTTCAGAATCGCTGAGGGAAGCCGAAGTAAGATTACCATCGTCTGGTAGGACAGAGATGACATTGCAGGATTTGCCCTTTCTGCTGGAGTCCTTCGACGTCTGCTGTACGTCTTGGATGAGGTCGGGGTGTATCCACATAACTTCCCCTGTCTCCAATGTCAAAGGGACGAGACCCTTATTGTTTTGAGTCGTGGCTGGAGGATGCTTGATTTCCAACCGTGGCGCCGGGGCTGAGTAGGTCTCGCCAGGAACCATGACCTTCTGGGCAGTGCCGAACTCAAGAGTCACCATATTGGCAGTGACTTTCTTCTGTTCCGTCTTCAGTGTGAGGACTCCGGCGTCGACCAAGGCTTGAATTCTATCCTTAAGAACATAGCACTTGTCGGTAGGATGGTGGATCATCCTGTGGTAGAGGCAGTATTTAGGGTCATTTGTGCGCCCTACCTCATTAGGACGCCGAGCATCTGGCAGCTTCATCTTATTCCCTTTATGGAGCAGATGGAATATTGTGACCACCTGGTCATCTCTGAAGGAGTACTGCTTCGGAGGAAACTTGGGCTCTTGGCTGTTGACGCCGCTCTTCTTGGCCTTTGGCTGTGTGTCCCCGGTCAGCTCGACGGACATAATTTCCTTCCCTTTAGCTTGGGAAGACTGCGGGAGATCGCTACGCCCTTTGTTGTTCGTGCCCCATTTGCTCCTAGGGGCGGATGGCTCGAACTTCTTAGCCGATTTCTCGGCTATCTCGGCTTGTTCGACCAATTCCTTCCAAGTATGGGCCTTGACAGCCCCCATGCGAACTTCTACTTGATCCAAGAAGTTGTGTCTGCATGTTGTAAAAGCATGGGTAAAGGCATCCCTGCTGGGCACATCAGAGATAGATTTCTGAACCGCTCAATGTATTCACGGACAGATTCGCCTTTCCTCTGCACAGTGGAAAGGAGCTTATCCATGGTCACTTCGGTATCGTCCTCATAGAAGCGAGAGAGGAACCGGGTTTCCAGGTCGATCCAGGAATTGATAGAGCCCGGGGAAGACTGCGAAACCAGTCAAAACGCCACCCCTTTCAAGGTGCCGATGAACAACCTAGCCATGATGGCGTCGTTGTTTAGAACATTACCGGTCTGAGACCGGAAATAGTAGATGTGCTGATTGGGCGAGCTCTTACCATCATACGTGTGCAACGTTGGTGGTTTGAACTTTGGCGGATATGGCACTGAATCCCATTCCAGTGGGTAGGGACGGACTACCCCCACTTTCTTCAATTCATCTTTTGCGCCAGGGATGAAATTTGAGCTTGAAGGCCTTTAAGGACTTCGGCATCCAGGGAAGAGCCTCCCTTGGATCTCTCCGTCTTGGACGGATCATTGCTGAGATCCCCCTCCTCGTCATGATTACTTCCGGTATCATCATTCCGGTTGCTGAGGAGCTGAGCTAGCATCTGCTGGATATTGTCCAGGGCCTCTTGCTGAGTTCTAGAGGTTTGCTCCTGAGCCTCCAAACGCCGACGAAGGTCGTCATTGGCGTTATCGGCCATATTAACCGATGCTTTGTCGGTTTGCACGGAACTGACTGTTGCTGAAGAAGCATACCCGCTGTCTCCATCTTCTCCGTCAGACGATTGGGGTGATCGTCCGGATTGTGGCGGGATCAGGGCCTTTGAGGAAGAAGGCTGTTCATAATTATAGGGTATCGCTACCTGGATCTGGTGTTTTCGGAAAACACCTTCTTCGCGCACCAAGACTTCACCTAAGCCTGGGCAGTAGTCTGGATCTGGGGAGCCGAAAGGGGTATCTTCGGATGTATGACCTCCTCTGCGCGGCTCTCGCCCCCTTCCGGTCATGTTGACGGATGCAGAGGCTGGATCTGGCGAGCCACTCCTTCTGAGATGCTTCATTGGGATGCGCGCAGACAGTCGATCAAAGACTGATCGCCGATATGGAGAGGTGGCAAGGGTTGGTCGTAACCGACACTGCATAGAATGGACCATCACCAACTGGCATCCACTTCGTCGACACAGGAGGAAGTAGTCTGGAAATGCTTCAATCTCCGCTTGTCCGCCAAGAATTCTCGCAGGTCGGCCCCGTAGGGGCCTGAACAATCTGGTATATGGGACAACGCATCGTTCCCCTTATTCCTGCGGAAAGGATTAGCACCGTATAGTGCTCTGGTTTTAGCCTCGCGGCTGTAAACCCGATGAGTACGCCGAGGTACAATAGCCTTGCTTGCGAGGACAAGGCTAGCAGTAGGCGTCGCTGCACTAGGAGACGGTATGATTGCCGTCTTGACTTTATGGTTGGCAGCATGTTGGTACAGGCGGGCATCTTGCCTTTTTCTTCATAAGAGGGGCGCGGCTTTGGCGAGGCTACGCCTGAAGCTTCAGCAGAGGACTTCTGTTTAGGCTTCCATACCCGCTTTGACAGAGGATGCGTAGGTTCGCAAGGAACCTGAATAGCCACAAGCGGGGCTGTGGGGTGCTGGCAGGATTCTGCCTCTGGTTTCTGATTTGAAACCTTGGCCATAAAGACCTTCTTGTGCTTCCGCGCTCGAAGCATCAAGCCACCCCCAGAGAGGACTTCTTCAAATCTTCTTTGATCGATCTGGATAACCAGGTTCTCAAAAGTGCAGGATCTGGGCTGCGGGCATGTTTCCTTGTTGCGCCAGAGAACTGCGGCAGGTTTGCAGAGAACTTTTTCCGTCTCCGCAGAGACTTTGCTTGAAGATTTAGCCAGAGAAGATCTGGCTGCACCGGCTTTTCTGAATTCAGAGATAGACCCGAAGGTCTGTTCGTCGCATTGCGACACTTGATTCTCAGCAGAGGAGAATACGTCCCCAGCGGAGTCGCCATCTTGTTTTCCATTGATTTGCAAAAGGGGAAAACTTACAAATAAAAGTTTGAGGAGCTAAATTACAAGTATTCTTAAAAAGATTACAAGTAGATCCCCTCAGAGATTCTGGAGAAGTGTGCCGATAGGAGTCTGGTCAGCGCGCGACCACTTTGTCCCTTTGACGATGCGAGCGATGAGATTCCCTTCTCGCCTGGTTCCGGGAATCAGAGAATAGAGGATTGGTAGAACCCTCTTGCTGCTTCTCAAAATCGCCTTCGATAAGGAATTCCTTCTCGCCTGGTTCCGGAGATTCCTTGAGAAGAAGGACGATGTTAGGGTATCAACACCCTGGATAGAGAAAGCAATTCTCTAAAAGGTCTCTGAATTCGAGAACGCACGGTGCGTTATGAAGAAGCCTCAGTCGAAGAAGCTAATTGATCGATTCTTGCGATCAGAAGGCAATTGATGGCTCCTTCCTCTGCAATCCGATGCCTCTCCCTTGTGCCCCTGACGGGCTATTTATAGGGAAAGTAAGGGTATAATCGTCCCCTTTGAAGATATAGAACAGATTGAACCGAATCTGTTTGAATCTGGAAAGTAGCCTTGCTGCGAGGCTATAATAGCTTCCGCGGAGCTAGAAAATGGCAAGTCGGTTGATCTATTTTGATCCTTTCCATATTATTGGGAGATCCTCCTTGATCCTCTTACTCGTTTCAAGAGAGTCAAGAGATTGTGGCAATCACCTGCCATATTTGAATCCTGATTGGATTTGATTTGTTTTGAATCCGATCTTATCAGGAGATTTGATTGGTCAAAGGTTGACCATAGCAGGCTGATGGCGGAGCTGCCCGCTTTGAAGCTCATAGCGGAGCTAGAGGCAATTCCTGGCGAAGTCCGAAAAGAGGGTCTTCGGCGAAGCTGTCAGTTAGCTTCCTGGCGATGCTCTGGATGATGTTAGCCTCTCAAGCGAGGCTATCTCCTTGGGCTAATGTAATGCTAAATGCTAGCATTTTAGACCTGCTGAGGTCTGTTTAGAAACAATCCGGGTTCACTGTTCTGCTTGCTGGATCAGTGGAGTCCAACCGCTTTTCTGTCCCTTGGAGGTGGGTGAAAACTGGTCTTCAGCTTGTCTGTCCTTGTCTTTTGTAAATGTCAACAAGTTTAGACATCGTTCGGACCAATGAGAATCTTGTCTTTTTTAAAGTGTCAACACATGTAGGTGCCGGATTCAACCCATTCCTACACTTATCTTGTAATAAACTTTGCTATTAAGTTATCTCGATGTCTAATGTGTGCAGGTACAAATTAATGAAAAGGGAGAAGATAATCACAAATATTTTCTAACTAACTCGGATTTACTTGGATTTATTATCCTAGCATGATAAATTAATGAAGATATTCTCAGATACAAATATCAAATACAAATCCTATCAGATAACATGGGATGATAGAAGAGGGTGATTCACGCTCTCCAGAATCCCAGAATCTGGCTAGATTCTGGCCGTGCAAATGCAGCCAAAGCTTTGCGCTGCCAAATAAAGTTAGCTGGGCCAGCATCAGGATTGTTTCCTCATGCGCCCTCTTCCCAGTTCATTTCTCCTATAAATACCACCAATCAGAAGGCAAATGAGTACCACTTCAGTGGAGAGTTAAGATTAGGATTTTCGATCTAGTTTAACTTAGGTTTTTATTTTGATATTTATGTAATTTTCTATTTATTTGTAAACTTAGGATAGGGAAGAGTTCATGAGAGAAAGAGAGGAAGAATTGTATTGAGAGTCATACTGATTCAATTTAATCTAAAGTTTACCTTTCTTTTTACTTCATTTCTTTTAGTTTTGATTATAATTCGAGTGAGTCTTACAGTATTTAAATGAGCCTTGCCTTTGTGAGTGTCACTATAGCTCATGACGATAGATTCCTCCTTTTAAAACTTTGTATCATTTCATGCTTGCTCTTAGAAGTCTTGATGATGTAATATGCATGGGGACTGAATCTGATCTTATAAATTATGCACTAATCGCCTCCGAATCAAGGTAAACCTTCGCTGAAGATTAAGGTAAGTAATCAGCCAAAAGAGGTAAGTAACTTCTTACCTTATTTCTTTTCATTTCTTAGTTTAGAAACACTTTATACGAACTCTTTATTTTTAACTTAGTTTTTCTTTTAATTAAAACAACAACATCACCTTTTTCTCATTTCTTTTGATCTTTTACTTTTAACTTAGCATTTTTTTCTCTCTCTTTTCTTTCTCAAAACAAAGAAGAACTATTTAACCAGTTTTAGTAAATCTAAAAGAATACTTAATGCTTTCATCGCAGTCACTCCTTGTGGATCATGACCCGTATAGTCACTTGCTATACCGGTAGTATTGAGGAACCTTAGCACTTTCTATCTCAATTTAAACTCTATTTGTTTGTGTAGGTTTCGCCTCGATCAGTAAACTAGAAATTCTTTACCTTTTTGATAAGAGTAGATAAATTACAACCAACCACTGAGTATTGATTTGAGACTGATGCCCACCACATTTGACTATTGTAAATTCACAATGAGAAACTTTGATTGAATTGATAAAGTATTCATAGAATTTAAAGTTAATGTGAAATCTAGTTAACCCATATGATGATAAGTAGAAGTAATAGACATTGATTTTTAAGAGTAATTCTGGGAACTAAACTTTCCTATAATTGAAGATAAGGCGAATCTGTTGTAAACAGAAGGATGATGTTGTCTAATAGAGAAGTTGTTAAATAAAACGAACTATATTGATAAGAATATTCTTCATATCTTTTATACTTCAAAAAAAATATTGAACCAATGGATATTAACTACAACTAAGTACAATAGTAAGCTCTTACATTGGTATGGGTGGAGAATCAAAGAAAACTGTATTAAGAGAAAATATTGAGAGCATGTGTAAGAGATTTTGAAGGAAAATTGGGACCAGTATTTACCATTGATAGAATCTGCTTATAACAACAATTATTGATATACTTTTGGTATGTCTTCATCTGAAACTTATATGATCAAAAGTATAGATCACAATTTGCTGATAAGAAATAAGAGATATGAGAATAATTTACCTAAAAATAATCCAAAATAGTTGATTGATAGAACCATATAGGTGAAATACAGCAAAATACAAACGAAGAGACTACTAGGTAATAAGTCAAGCAGAAGAAGGCAGTGAATAATAAGGTATCTATTTTAAGCAAGAGGAGAATTATTAGGAGTATTACTAATGCAGTAGAAAAGTTTAAAACTTCTACCAGACTACATGCAGGCAAATGACAAATTAGATATTGGCATTCATGTTATAGTTTCTGTAGATGCTATTGTACTATTAATTATTAGTCTGTATGAGAAACTTGAATTTGTGTATTTTATTCATAATGCACCCAAACTTCATTTGAAGAATTGAATGGATCAATTATGAACTAGTGAGGAAAGAATGAGTTGGCCTTTTAATCTACTAAAGAAATTGTATGGTGGCCTTAGTGAATTCTCTTATGATTTATTTCAAGGAGACACTTTGATGTATATGAAAATTGACGAATCCCTATAGCTTCTACCTGAAAACTTGGATATGCTTATTGGATAATTGCAAGAAGTTAGTAGGTGAGCGTCACCACTATTTATCTATAAATAAAGAGCTAGAGAATGGATGTTGAATAGAAACAATGAAATTAAAGAGACTGAATATGAGATGAGATATTTTGGTCAAAAAGATTGGAAAACCAATAATAGAGAAACGGATGAAAGATTATCCGGAGCAGATAAAAAATGTGAGGACCAATGACCCTTACAATTTTTAAAGTATTTTTGAAGTAATGCGAGTCAGTATAAAAAGCAAATTTGGATCTCTGATATATTGAACTATTCAAGACACCATATTAGATTGGATCTAATGGATATCGATTAGTTGGATTGATGGGTATCGGTTAGCTTGTTATTGGAATTTAAAGATACATAACATTTTAGAGGTATCAGTTCAGAATTTATATACACACTAAATTTCAGAATTCTGAGATAGAATATTGATGTTAAGTTTGATCTTGATAACCAGAAAATTTTCTTTTACCAAGTAAATATCAAATATGGGGTAAAAACAATATATTGGGTATTGAGATAGTCAATGTTATTCATATGAGAAGAATTGCAAGACTTAGTTTCAAGTCATCGTGAATTATAAGGTATTTCTTGGATAAGTCTAAAATATTGAGCTGACAATCTAAAAGTAAGATTGAGCTGACAATCTAAAAGTAAGGTTGGATTGATAATAAATGATAAATAATTAATAATCATATCCAGTAAAAGTCTTACAGATAAGCTAGCAACGTTAGAGGATGAACCACGTAGATTCTACCCTCGCTGGTTTCAAGTGCTATATTTCGAGGACTAAACTTCTTTAAGGAGTAGAATTGTAACACCCAGATTTTAATACTTTAATTTTTGGTTAATGAGATAATATCTAATAATTATAACAAATAAAATTTATGGTCATAATATTATTAGTAAATATAAATAAATAATGAAATGGGTGGAATGGAAATCATTGCAACTTATATAATTTAGTGGGGATAGTAAACAAGTATGTATACATGAATCGATGTGTGTGTGTGTGTATTCTAGTGTATACAAGATTGTATACATGAACCTTACTCCACTATCTTGACCATGCCCGTTTAATTAATTAAAATGCAAATTGCGGAGAGTGGTTGGTGTGTCTGAAAGGTGAGAGATTGATGGACAAGATTGAAAGCTTGGAATTTGAGATCTAGGTGCTATTTATATTTATATAAGCATTGTAGATTAATATAATTTTATATTAAATAAGTTAATGGAAGGATGCTGGGGATGGAGAAAGCATGAAGTGGGTACGTGTGGGGGTGTGCGGGAAATTGTGAGCCTTGCTAGTATCATGAAATGGTTTCATACTAAGTAATATAACGAAGGAAATGCTAATTCTCTTATTTACTCTCTCATTCTCTCTCTTCCACCCACTCACTCTCTCCCTTCATCTCTCCCTCTCTCTCCTTCTTCATGACTGACAGAGAGAGGAGGCCAGCTGCAAGGGTGTCATCGCGCAAACGGCGATGTCGGGCCGCGCAAGAGCAGGCCATGCACGACAGCCCCCCTCTCTTCTCTCTCTCCCTCACTCTCTTCCTTTCTTTCTTTTTCTTTCTCTTTCTCCCTCTCCTTTTGGATCGCCAGCGAGACCAGAGCATAGCAGCGCCGATGGTGGGTTTGGCCGATGGTTAGGGTTTGATCGATGGCGAGGATTTGGCCGACCGTGAGGGGTGCACGAGGGAGGAGCAGCTAATGTTGCTGCTGCTAATTCAAAGGAGTAGAAGAAGAAGAAGAAGGGTAGAAGGTTATTGGGTTTCAAAAGAAACCCGAACTCGACCCGACCCGTAAACTAAAAGAGACGTAAAATTATCTCCACCCCCTGATGAGCATAATTGTTGCATTTTGAACCTTAAAAATTTACAAAGTAATTTTTTTAATAATCGGATTTGATGTCCGGATGATATCTCAACCATTCAAAGTCGGATTCGAACGATTCTTGAGTTGTATTCTTGGAGACGAGAACTACGCATCTGGGGTGTTAATATCTGAATCAGGCATTCTAAGATCAGTTTGACCAAGAGGTGGGCAAAGTTTCTCACTAATTTTGAATAATAGATAATATGTCATATTAATCATTGATAAAAAAAACCAGACATGATTATGAGTTAACTATTTGATAAGATAAATAAGAAAATAAACAAAAATACAAGTGATTGAATTGTATCGAGGGAATTGGATAACTATGTGTATATAACCTTGATATGGTTATTTTGATTAATATGTTTAATTCCTATGTTGAACTCTTGATATGATGTGTATGCATGTGTTTGTTGATTATAAGTTCTTAATAAAAGTATATATGTATGTGCTATATTTATAAAAAAGGGACCGAATATAGAACCAGATGAGGGAGAAGACAGTAAAATATTATCATATATATTTCTAGAGGAAGAAACTGGATATAGAACAGGAAGAAGGGGAAGATGATGAATTGGTGTTATATATATTATGGAAGAAGGAACTGAATATACAACCGGAGGTGAAGAAGGCGGTGAAAGATAAATAATTGTTATAAATGAATAAATGTGTATGTGTGACACATGCGTATGTGTGTGTACACTATATGTGTATTGAAAATGTTGGTACGGTGGACATCAAAAAACTCATAATATATTAATAAAGATATAAATAACTATTGATATGACATTAAAATATGAATTTCTAAATTATGATGAAACTCCCAACACTTGTTGCTTATACACACTAGTATCAATTGAACAACAGTTTGAAGTAAATGAGCAATCTAGTTGAGATATTTATGATCACGTATTTCTTGTATCATGAACACCACGCACTGCTAATATCATGCTTCATTTAACATTTAAATTAACTTTACTCACTGAGTTGTAAGTATTAGACTTATTTGGATTAAAGTCTAAATTAATTTGGGCTTACAAAAGTCTAATTGGATTTATACACTCGTCTCTATCAGCTTATATTGTTGGACTCAATAAAGAATTGATCAAGCCTAATGACTTGAATCTAAACATGTTTCAATTATACTTAGGCATGAGTGTATTTAAATTAAAATGTGAGACACATCTACACGTGTGGAACTCGTATTATCAATCAAGGGTCTAAATTTATGATGAGTTGAACTAAGATTCCTTGATGCTATATATATCATGGGTATGATCCCTCTCCACCACCAATCAGTATGACTATCTCTCTCTTGGAGTTCTTTTATCTCCTCTAAGAATTAAGAAGAGAACTTGGTGGCTAGAGAGAAGAATCCCCTCCCTTAACTCTAGCGTCAACGAGATCGTGCAACCTTTGGTATCCCTTTCATAATAGAATCGGTATACCTAAACTCTCCTTCTCTTTGATATTAATAAAGAGGCTTTTAGTTTATGCGTGGGTCTTATATAGAATAATTATTAGATTCAACAATTGAATTAGAGCCTCCTCTTTATCGGATCATCGGTATATAAAGTAAATTATTGATCTCAATGAATAAATACTTGCCTTTGAATCAATAAATATTTTATGTCTCAAATAATTGAATTAAATTGGAGAAGATTAATTGTATCATGTATATTTTTTGGGATTTATTCTGTGTGTTATTATTATTTTTACTTCTGTTTTTTACACTAAAATAGAAATTAGAAATTAATAAAAAAAAACCTCAATGCTCGCATGCAGGCCGCGCGCGTGCGACCAATTCCTTGGCTGGCCGCACGCGCATGCAGGCCTAGGCCTGCATGGCATGAGTGAGTTGATGAAGAAGAGGGGAAAAAAAGAGTTTGCAGGCAAGAGGTGCAAGCATCGCGTGTGCATGCATGCAAAAAGGCATGCATAGAGGCATGCATGCATACGCACATTCATGCATGCATAAAGGCATTCAACGTGTTGGCGCGAGCTGCCGGCCACCATGGGCCGGCAGCAATCAAAATGGGCAAAACACATATTTGCCGGAGTTATGTGATTGTTGAGATTGATTTGGATTTTAGGGTTGAGATAGAATCTAGTCTATTAAGGAAATTTTGATGTAGAATTCTAATCGAATAAAGAGACCTAATCCAAATCAATCTCACATTAAGCTAATCGGATTTTATTCAATTTATTAAACCTAATCCATTAAGAAAACTCATAAGTTTACCATTGTGGGTTGGGTCTCTGATATAGACCCGATAAGCACTGCAGTCCCGTTTTGTCAATAAAAACCTCAATAAGCCGTTACGGGCACATCTGACCTCTGTTTTGTACATGTAAACAGTCGTTTCGAAGCACTTGACGAGCATTACAGTATTATAGGCATTAGACATAACAAAACAGTAGTTAGTTGACATAAAAAAGGCATTGAAGTATTTCTTTACCATGGTAATATATATCCTTACATGCTTCTACTTCATCAGTATTTATTGCTCTAGCATAAAGAATATTGATGATTACTATAGTTGATAACACACAGATAAGGATATATACATGTTCAAGTTAAAAAATTTATAAAAAAGCTAATTTAATTGCTTATATAGTTCATGCGGCCAATAGCCGGCCTAAAGAAAGATTATTATTTGGCCAAATTATGTACGACGTCGGATGCTTGACGTGGGTAATGCAAGTGGGAGAACCTTGGTGTGTGATAATCGGCCCAAATGAAGGTTGCAACACTATAGGCCCATATTGCATTGCCTCATCAACTAGTCCGATGGCAGAATAAGAATCCATATACGTAGATTTGTGAGGCCCGTGCGTGTGACAATCGGCCCAGAAGAAGGTTGTCATTATGGCCGGGTCATTGCATATATTATATGGTCGATATAAATAACTTAAACTTTGGGACCAGTCCTATAAAGGGACAGTCGCCGAAGGAAGGCTGTTCTCTTATATAAGACCTATACTTTAGGGTATATATATTGGGTCAATATGATGTTGGCATAAAGAGGCACACTTGTTCTAAAAGTTTGACCGCAGCTCTATCAGTTAAACTGGTTACATTTTCTGAAATTCAATTTTTTATGGTTATTACAGTAGAGATTTGTTAAATGCAATAATTATGTTAAATTGATGAGAAATTATACACTTATGTAGTTTAAATTGAATGGTACAAACTTTAAGAAGTGATAAGACCATATAAAAGATCGTTCTTGAATTCATGGATCAAGAATACACCTTAGAGACTGATGAACCCTTATTATCACTAACAAAAGTTCAGTTAAAGAAAAGGTTAATTATGATAAATAGGAGAGGTCTCATAGGATGTGTCTAATGAACATAAAGCACACTATTTTTATAACTATTAGGGGTTCTATACCTAATAAATTCAGTGCTAAGAGTTTTTCAGCTGAAGTAGCCAACTAGTTTATTAAATTGGATAAAGTTGAGGTCAGCACGCATCTTAGTAAGCTGATAAATATGCGCGACAATGGCAAAGAAAACATAAGAGAGTACATTATGAAAATATCCAATCTTGTTTCTAAACTAAAGGCACTAAAATTGAAACTCTCTGAAGAGATTCTACTATATTTCATTCTAATCTCTTTTCTTATAAAGTATGACCCTTTTCAAATTTATTTATAATGCTCAAAGGAAAAAGTGGAGTCTCATTGAGCTCATCAGCCACTATATCCAGAAAGAAGAGAGATTGAAATAAGAAAAGACTGAAAGTACTCACTTAGCATCCAGGATAATACTTCTAATAGAAAAGAAAAGGTGTAACTAAAGAAAGGAACATAAACACCACAACAGTTGCTGATCTTAAGTGGCAAAAGTGTAGGAGAAGAAGCCTAAGGTCATTGCATGCTTCTTCTGTAAGAAAGTAGGCCACCTCAAGTAGGATTGCATAAAGTATAAGAAATGGCTAATTAAGAAGGGTATATCACATATTTATATTTATTTTGAAATTATTTTAGCTTTAATGCCACCCCATACATGGTGGATAGGTAATTCACATAAGCGATTCAATGTGGAACTTCCTAACCCAAAGGAGGCCTAACTCAGTTGAGTGATATGTATACATGGGAATACAAATAAAGCTGCAGTTAAATTTATTGGAGTTTGCAAGCTCAAATTAGATTCTAGTTTTATTTAAGATTTGGATGAGACTTTATGTGTACCGTCTTTTAGGCGGAATCTTATTTCTATTTCATTGTTAGATAGATCTAATTTTTACTATCACTTTTGGAATGAAATGGTTAGTCTACTTTCTAAATCTAAAGTTGTTAGTACTAGAATTTCGATTGATGACTATATAAATTTAAACTTCATACTTCATATCTTGAATTTTTATATGTGAATGGCTCAGACACTAAGCAAACATTAATTAAAGAAAAATTAGAAAGTTTGGTATTAAAAGGAGTTCAAGAGTTTTAGATTTGGTGTATACAGACATTTGTGACCCATTCTCTATAGCTTCCTGACATATACTTCATCACTTTTACAGACGATTACTTTCGTTATGGGTACCTATACTTGTTACATAAGAAATCTCAATTACTGGACATGTTTAAAATATATAAAGCTGAAATTAAAAATTAACAAATAGAAAGATTAAAGCCGTTAGATCTGACCGTGGTAGTGTGTACTATGGCAGATACGACAGATCAGGTAGATGCTCAGGACTTTTGCCAATTTTATGAAAGTGGTATTGTAGCCCAGTACACCATGCCGGGGACACCTCATCAAAATGGTATTGTTGAGAGATGAAATCACACATTAAAGAATATGATTAGAAGTATGATAGCTCATACTACTCTACCATAATCATTATGGAGTGAAGCCTTAAAGATGATTGTCTACCTCCTTAATAGAGTACGTAGGAAAACAGTCACTAAAACCCCATATGAGTTATACATTGAAAAATCTCCCGGTATTAGGCATCTCCTTTTGGGATAGTCTAGCTCAAGCTTGGTCATATACTACATGAGAAGAAGCTGAAGGTTCACCTAGAGGGGGGGTGAATAGGTGAAGGCTAATCTAATGGTCACTTAATGCCAAATGATGCGGAAGCTAAAAACAATTATGACCTAATTAAAACTTTTTACACTAAACACTATGTGTAACACAAGAGTGTAGCCGAATTCCCCGTGAAGGGCTCTGGACTAACTCCTCTAGATTCCCCTTGAATGGGTTGAGGTGCCGCGTTGGCTCTCTTGGTTGAATACAAGTGTTAGCAAACAAACCCAAGCAAGTATATCAATTATGCACACAAGATATATCAAGCATGTAAATGTAAAGACAATATAAACTATGCAAGATATAAGTAAGGGAGGGGGGGAGAGAGAGAGAGAGAGAGAGAGAGAGAGAGAAGGCAATCGCAAACATAAAGGGTTTGTTTCGAGGTTCGAGCACACTTGCTCTACATCCCCGCCTTCGACACACGAAGGATTTCCACTATGCAAGATCCCAATGGATCTCTCCCCGGTGCCGCAACACCTACAAGCCCTCGGACTCTCTAGTCCCATACACACGCAAGCTCACTAGCTCGCCGAGGCCGCACCTCAAACACGGAGTTCACACCCGAACCCGAAACAACGCGGACACACACGTCCGCCTCCTCAAAGGAACAAAGTAGAACTTTGGTGATCACAACTCTTGATCACCTAAAATCCTCTCACAATAACACTCTCTATAGGGTAGATATAGCAATGGATAGCTCAAGTGTTGTGTGAGAAAACAAGGAAAGAATCTATGGTGAAAAACTCAAGAAAATCTCTTTTAAACACTCTTGATAAAACTTCCCTTTAGATAGGAAATATTTGCTCTCAAATTTGTGGAGAAAACTCTTTTAAAGGAGTGGGAAAAATCTGGCTCAAAGCTCTCCTAAAATCTTAGCTCAAAACAATGACCAACCCCCAAATATATAGGCCAGAAAAATATAGCCGTTGGGGTCTGTCAGGCCTGCCGGTCGACCCGCCGGTCGACCGCCAACGGTCAGAAATCTGACCGTTGGAGCCACGGTCGACTGCCCGGGTCGACCGAGCCACTGGAGCAGAGAGTAGAACTCTCTTGTCGGTCGACCCGTACGGTCGGCCGAAATTTCCAGAGAGCAGAGCTCTCTGGAGCGGTCGACCGATCCGGTCGGCCGTCCTCCAGTGCACAAAGGCGTGCACGTCTGTGCACGTCGGTCGACCCAACTGGTCGACCGACTTCAGAGTTAGTCGACTATAAGATAGCAAGTCGACTAGCTGAAGCCTGAAAACTGATTTTTCTGGGATTAAAAACTAAGTCTTTTGGCACACATAAAAATCCATAAATTACTTAAAAATCTACAAAAATAGTTTAACCAATATACTTTGATATACAAACATGCTTGCACAAAATCAAGGCATGTTATAAAAGATTGAACTATTTTTGTAACTTGAAAATATTGGCTCAAATGAAAACTTGTATTTTCCAAAATCTTGTTTTTCCAAAACTCCTTTAAATACAAAAACTAGATATTTTGAATTCATTAAAGCATATAGTGTATGGATATGATCCACTACACAAATAAGATGAAATATCTAAGTTTTTGACAATAAGCTCTAAACTTGGTTTTGGTTGAAAGATGTAAACATGAATACCAAAAACCAAATATGTATTTTTTCAAAATGAAAGTCTTTTCTAAACTGAAAATTATTTTATGAAAAGACAACTAAATCAAGAGTGTGTGTGTGATATATACTTGAGAATCCACCAACTACTCTATCCTTTACATTTTATCTAAAACAAAAAATAAAATCTTATACCTAGACACAAGTCTTCATCTTCTTGAAGTCTTCACTTGAAGGCTTCTCATCTTCTTGACTTGGTCCAAGCTTGATCCAAAAGCTCCTTGGATCACACCGTGCTAGCTCCAAATCTTGACATTTTATCCTTTGTTGAGCTATGCACCTACTAAGATCTTGATAATGAATCTGTCACTAATTAAACACAAGATCATTAGTAAACATAACTTCATGAGTTGATCATCATCAAAACTAGGGTGATAGGCCTTTGGGCCAACAATCTCCCCCTTTTTGATGATGACAAAACTCATGAAGTTATATATGCATGGATTAAAGTAAAGCTTCAAAGAAGCTCCCCCTTAACTCATGCATAACAAATAAATAGTAGATATGGCAATGAGGCACATGAATATGTATGCAAGTATGGAGATAAAACATGCAATAAGCATAAATCAAAATCTTTTTCTCCTATTTGCAATACAAAAATATATATGCATAAACATAAATCTTACTCAACCATGCATATAAACCCAAAATCTTTCTCCCCATTTTTGTCAATCATCAACAAAGGGTTCAAAGTGAAATCAAATCAAACAAAATTTTCTCCCCCTTTTTGTCAAAAACAAAGAGATCAAGAAGGGGTAATACAAATCAATCAATAAAAATTTATATGCGATATACATTCATGAAGAGGAAGATGCTAAGTTAGCTTCCCTACACATATGCATTACATGAAGAAGGGATGACAAGCCCTAACTCACATAACACATATTATGTAATGCATAAGAGGAGATGTGAAGCTCCCCCTACACACGTATATCATATAAAGAAGAGTTGTCAAGCTCCTCAATTTATAATATACTCAACATGAATCTATATGTAGAAGAGATGTTAAGCTCTCTTTGCATATAGGCAATATAAATAAAAAATTTTAGATTTTCTCAATAAAACAAATCTTGAGAATTTTTCTTTAAAATTTTTATTTTCTTATTATAAACAATTTTGTGCTTTAAACATGTAAAACAATTTTAACTCAAGCACAAATAGCTCATATATATGTAAGAAAAATGAATATACCAAATGAAATTGATTCATCATATATGGGAAAACAAAATATGAGTGTATACAAAAGAAGTTCATATTGATACCAATTGAAAATATCCAATGATTCCAATAGAAAAATAAGTTTAAGTGTATACATCAAATAATATACCACATGAAGAATTCGAGCTAGTTCAATGAAAATGTTTGACAAAACTAGTACGGAATTTGCACTAGTTAATATGAAAATGTTTTTTAAAACTAGTACGGAATCCTTCAAGTAAGGAATAAAGCAAAAATGTCAATTAATCTCAATATTCCTTTAAATCATGAAGACATGAAAATCATCACACATTTTTTTATTAAAAACAAAATTTATATTTCAAGATATATGTATGTTTTGACAACACAATAAGTATACATACATATCCCTTAAACACAATTGAGTCCATATAAATAGATTTGCATTAAGGGCAAATGACTCAAGAGATATACATGTATATCTTAAAGTTTGGCAAAATACACATATACATGAAATGAAAGGCACATGATCATAGCACAAATCCAAAATGGGAATACAAGTTTAAAAATGTATGGATCATCAAAAATAGGCTATACTAGCATACCTAATGGGCACAAATAAGCAATCAAACCCAATCATATATAGATTTATTTGTGACCCACAATGTGTACAAGTATAAATTCTAGTGTTGACAAAACTAACATTTAAACTAATATTCAAATCATGAAGCATCAAATTTTGAGAACATAAAAGAATTTATCCAAAAAAAAATAGGATCATGTGTAAATCTTATAAACTAATTGAAGAATAAATAACTAGTATAAAATAGTTTTTGAACAACTAGCTAAAGATCCTTCAAATACATCAAATTATATGTTTTTCATAAAACATAACTAAATACACAAGGTTGACACTCAAGATCTATAAAGCTCATAAAATGTGTACATGAAACATAGTCATGACAATCCTACCAAAAAAATAATGTGAGTGTACAAGCATCATGTAATTAGAAATTTCATGAAAATAATCAATGAAGCTCACATCAAACATGAATAACATTTTATCAAAAACAAATCTTGAAAATACAATTTTTCATTTAACAATAAACTTCTAGGCATATGTATGATTTATCCAATTCTAACAATATGCATACATATTCCAAAGAGTCTATTAAATGTATTTGCATGAAAGCAAGAGACTCACAGGTATACATGTATATTTATTAGATTTGAATTAATAATACATATACATGAAGTAAAACATAAAAATAGGCAAAACATGTATAAAAGAGAATCATCAAAACTAGTCTATACATATGCATATAGTGGATACAAATGAGCATGAAGTTCAAATATATATGAGTCAATTGTAGTTCACTATTCATATATGTATAAATGCAAGTTTGACACATTCTACATCTAAGCATGTAAATACCACATGAAGCACACAAAAATATGAACATGCTATATGATATATGAAATTAAAAGCATGTACATAAAAGTAGGAGTTTAGAGATTGTTACCAACTCTAAAGCTCCAAATATGATGGTTGTCCCACCAAGCTTCCTTGATAGCGATGCGTCTAAAGTGTGTCCATCCAATCCATGTGCATCCACTACCAAGGCACCGATCCTCTCACGTTTTGTGAGAACCCTCACCTACATCAAAAGCAAATGGTGGGGGTTTTGGTACCCATATTTTCTTGGGTCCTTTGGGGTTAGTCTCGTAAGGAACCCAAAAATTTTTATTTTTAGCAAAATTAAAATAATGCAACTTTTCATAACAAAATTTTGCTAAATGGCCTTTGCGGCCACAATGTGTACATACGTACACCTTAGTATGCTTATGTGAGTGTGTATGATCATGGTGTGCAACATAAGCATGATGATGTGCATGAATGGATGGAGTTTGTTTCTTTGAAAACATAGACTCCAATCTAGTGTGGTTGAATGCACAAGAGTTCAAGGTTGAACTCAAATCATTAATTTTATCTTTCAAAACATTAATCTCACTAGTGGTGGCATGTAAAGCATGGTGAGATATATGATCATTTTTCTTTTTCTTTTTCGAAATAAATTCTTTTTCTTTTTCACAAATCTTTCTTTTCAAAGTCTTATTTTCTTGAAAAATAACTTCCTTTTGTTTTTTCACCAAATCAACTTTATTTTTCAAAATAGTGTTTCCTTCACAAAGATTATTTAATTTGGTCATCAAGGAAACATTTTCATCTTTCAAATCTTCTTTTTCTTTTTCTAAGCATGCAATCTTGTTTGCTAATGAATCTTTTTCTTTAAGCATGCAATCAAAATTCTTTTTCAAATTTTTGTTATCTTTTTCTAAACATGCAATGTTACTTCTAAAAGAATCATGTTCTTTATGCATGCAAGCAATGTTCTTTTTCAAATTTTTATTTTTCTTTTTAAGCATGTCATATCTTTCAAGCACAAGTTGACAATAAGTAGTAAGCTCATCATATGACATGTCTTCATCATCGGATTCGGTGTTTACCTCAAGGGGGTTATCCCCTTGGACCATGTAGCATGCGTTGGAGGTGTTGCTTCCAACGTCCGAATCGCTCCCAGCATAATATAGATCCTTTTCGCCAAGGGAGGTGATGATGTTCCAAGCTACAAAAGCCGAATCAATGTTAGATACCCTAGATAAATATTATCATTTAGGGTAGACTTTAAAGCATGAAGGGCTTTTGCATTAGCCTCAATGTACTTGCTATCATTAACATAAGAATCTTTAATTGTAGCAAGATAAACATGAATGCCTAAGGCCTTGAGGTACATAGACATCTTAACCTTCTAAATTTGGATGTTAAGAATGTCAAAGGTGGGTGGTGACATAAAGTCCATGGTGTGTGTAAAAATATTGTGATTAGCCTAAAATGAAGATCTTTAACTCTAGGTTGTTAGACCCAAATCAGAGTACCAAGCTCTGATACCAATTGAAGGTTCACCTAGAGGGGGGGTGAATAGGTGAAGGCTAATCTAATGGTCACTTAATGCCAAATGATGCGGAAGCTAAAAATAATTATGACCTAATTAAAACTTTTTACGCTAAACACTATGTGTAACACAAGAGTGTAGCCGAATTCCCCGTGAAGGGCTCTAGACTAACTCCTCTAGATTCCCCTTGAATAGGTTGAGGTGCCGCGTTGGCTCTCTTGGTTGAATACAAGTGTTAGCAAACAAACCCAAGCAAGTATATCAATTATGCACACAAGATATATCAAGCATGTAAATGTAAAGACAATATAAGCTATGCAAGATATAAGTAAGGGGGGGAGAGAGAGAGAGAGAGAGAGAGAGAGAGAGAGAAAAGGCAATCGCAAGCACAAAGGGTTTGTTTCGAGGTTCGAGCACACTTGCTCTACATTCCCGCCTTCGACACACGAAGGATTTCCACTATGCAAGATCCCAATGGATCTCTCCCCGGTGCCGCAACACCTACAAGTCCTCGGACTCCCTAGTCCCGTACACACGCAAGCTCACTAGCTCGCCGAGGCCGCACCTCAAACACGGAGTTCGCACCCGAACCCGAAACAACGCGGATACACACGTCCGCCTCCTCAAAGGAACAAAGTAGAACTTTGATGATCACAATTCTTGATCACCTAAAATCCTCTCACAATAACATTCCCTATAGGGTAGATATAGCAATGGATAGCTCAAGTGTTGTGTGAGAAAACAAGAAAGAATCTATGGTGAAAAACTCAAGAAAATCTCTTTTAAACACTCTTGATAAAACTTCCCTTTAGATAGGAAATATTTGCTCTCAAATTTGTCGAGAAAACTCTTTTAAAGGAGTAAGAAAATCTGGCTCAAAGCTCTCCTAAAATCTTAGCTCAAAACAATGACCAAACCCCCAAATATATAGGCCAGAAAAATATAGCCGTTGGGGTCTGTCAGGCCTGCCGGTCGACCCGCCGGTCGACCGCCAACGGTCAGAAATCCGACCGTTGGAGCCACGGTCGACTGCCCGGGTCGACCGAGCCACTGGAGCAGAGAGTAGAACTCTCTGTCGATCGACCCGTACGGTCGGCCGAAATTTCCAAAGAGCAGAGCTCTCTGGAGCGGTCGACCGATCCGGTCGGCCGTCCTCCAGTGCACAAAGGCGTGCACGTCTGTGCACGTCGGTCGACCCAACCAGTCGACCGACTTCAGAGTTAGTCGACTATAAGGTAGCAAGTCGACTAGCTAAAGCCTGAAAACTGATTTTTCTGGGATTAAAAACTAAGTCTTTTGGCACACATAAAAATCCTATAAATTACTTAAAAATCTACAAAAATAGTTTAACCAATATACTTTGATATACAAACATGCTTGCACAAAATCAAGGCATGTTATAAAAGATTGGACTATTTTTGTAACTTTGAAATATTGGCTCAAATGAAAACTTGTATTTTCCAAAATCTTGTTTTTCCAAAACTCTTTAAATACAAAAACTAGATATTTTGAATTCATTAAAGCATAGAGTGTATGAATATGATCCACTACACAAATAAGATGAAATATCTAAGTTTTTGACAATAAGCTCTAAACTTGCTTTTGGTTGAAAGATGTAAACATGAATACCAAAAATCAAACATGTATTTTTCCAAAATGAAAGTCTTTTCTAAACTGAAAATTCTTTTATGAAAAGACAACTAAATCAAGAGTGTGTGTGTGATATATACTTGAGCAATCCACCAACTACTCTATCCTTTACATTTTATCTAAAACAAAAAATAAAATCTTATACCTAGACACAAGTCTTCATCTTCTTGAAGTCTTCACTTGAAGGCTTCTCATCTTCTTGACTTGGTCCAAGCTTGATCCAAAAGCTCCTTGGATCACACCGTGCTAGCTCCAAATCTTGATATTTTATCTTTTGTTGAGCTATGCACCTACTAAGATCTTGATAATGAATCTGTCACTAATTAAACATAAGATCATTAGTAAACATAACTTCATGAGTTGATCATCATCAAAACTAGGGTGATAGGCCTTTGGGCCAACAGAAGCTGGACTCAAGGATAGGTAACTGTTTATTCGTAGGGTATTCTGAGAGGTATAGAGGTTTTAGGTTTTACTGTCCCTTCATTAAGAATATAATAGGAATGAATAATGCAAAATTTTTGAGGATATTCAAAATAGTGAGAGTCAACTACATAAGGATTTCACATTTAAGGAAGAATATATTGTTATACATATGGCAACTATTCCAAATGATGAAGAAGTTGTTTCACTTCAGAATGAAAATACAATTGTAGGTACAGATACAGTTCATTTTGAAGTAGATCCTACTGATGAGGTAGAACCTAAAAATTCTCAAACACAAGTGCTTAGAAGATCAACAAGAGAGAGGAGATCAGCCATTACAAATGGCTATATAGTTATCTCCAAGAGCATGAGTTTGACATAGGGTTAGAGGATGACCCCACATCCTTGAATAAGGTCAAACTTAGTATTCACTCTACTAAGCGGTCAAATGTCATGAAAAATGAGTAAAAATTCATAAAGGACAATGATATTTGGGATTTAGTAGAGTTGCCTAAAGGAAAGAAACTAATTGGTTGTAAGTGGGTGTTCAAAACCAAGCAAGATTTGAAAGGCAATGTTAAAAGGTATAAAGCATGTCTTGTCGCAAAAAGATTCACTCAAACAGAGAGCATTAACTATAATGAGACTTTTTCCTTGATTTCTATGAAGAATTCTTTTAGAATTATCATGACACTAGTGGCTCACTTCGACCTGGAGTTATACCAAATGGATGTTAAGATAGTCTTTCGCAGTGGTAGCATTGAGGAAGAAATTTAAATGGTGCAACCAGAAAGTTTTAAAGCCCAAGATTCACAATATTTGGTTTGCAAATTAAAGAAATTTTTTTATGGTTTAAAGCAAGCATCCTGTCAATGGTATTTGAAATTTGATCAATTAATATCCGAATTTTGATTTTAAAGAGAATGTGGCTGATCAGTGCATTTACCATAAATTTAAAGAGAGTGGACTTATATTTCTTGTGCTATATGTAGATGGCATTCTACTAGCAAGTAATGATATTACTCTTTTACTTGAGACAAAAAAAATTCTTTTAAAGAATTTTGAGATGAAAGATCTTGGAGACGTTTCTTTTGTACTAGGCATTCAGATTCAATGTGACAGGATATATGAAATATTAGGTTTCTCACAAAATGCCTATATGGATAAGGTGTTAGATAGATATGATATGAAGAATTACTCTAGGGGAGATAAGTTGAATCTACTCCAATGTACAAGAACGACCTACAGAAAGAGCAAATAAAAAATATTCCATATGTATCGGCGGTTGGAAGTCTGATGTATGCTCAAGTTTGAACCCGTCCAGACATAGCATATACCGTTGAGAAACTTGGCAATACTTGATCAATCCTGAGATTAATTATTGGAAGACTGCTAAGAAGGTAATGCGATATCTACAGAAGACTACATAAATCTGATCAATTGCAGCTGATTAGATACACATATTCAGATTATACTGAATGTATCGACAATAGAAAGTCCACTTCAGGTTACATTTTTTTATCACAGGAAAATGATGAATTTAGTTAAGAGGCCATTATAACTACACTGTGACAATAAGTTATAGAGTTTTACTGCAATAGTGACAAAAGTTCAACCATGTCAAAGCATATTGACATCTAGTTATTGTCATCAAGGATAAAGTTTGGAATCACATTGTGTTTGTTGATAGTTTTAGTACTATTGTTTAACATTACAGATCTACTCATTAAAGAACTTTCACCTAAAATCTTCTTAGAGCATATTGCTCATATGGGGGTAGCTAGTCATGGCGATATCCTGATTTAGTGGGAGTGGATAATTTTATGTAACAGACATTATCTCTAAGTGTACTTTATATTATTCGTTGATTCTGATAATAAAGTGATAACTCCTTTTTTTAAATTTCTTTGGAGTTTAATTTGCGTAGAGCAATTAGACTCGTTGGAGTCATAAAGTTAGACTTGTGACTTGTTGGAGTTATAAAGATAGACTCATTGGAGTTATAAGGTTAGACTCGTTGGAGTCATAAAGTGAAAACCAGTTAGAATTGTATCTTATTTGATCAGAGGACATTTCTATGCCACACGTTCATATTTGATTTATGATGTTAAGAGTTCTGAAACTTTTGATATGGAAGGTCCTACCTCGATTATACAAAAGGTAACGACCGTCATGTTCGGTAGCAGGACACTTAATGGACTAATTGTTTTTAAATGTGGTTTATTAATAGTTAAATTTTAGTACCATAAAGTTATGTATAATATTCTTTCAGTATGACTTTCTTGGCCCAAGTGGGAGATTGCTAGACTTATTTGAATTAAAGTCTAAATTAATTTTGGCCTACACAAGTCTAATTGGATTTGTATACTTGTCTCTATAAGCCTATGTTATTGGACCCAATAATGAATTGATCAAGCTAAATGGTTTGGGTCTAGACATATTTCAATTACACTTAGTCATGAGTGTATTTAAATTAAGATGTGAGACTCATCTGCACGTTTGGAACTCGTGTTATCAATCAAGGGTCTAAATCTATGATGAGTTGAACTAAGATTCCTTGATGCTATATATATCATGGGTAGGATTCTCTCTCCATCACCAATCTGAAAGTACACCTAGAGGGGGAGTGAATAGGTGTAAGGCTAATCTAATGACAAATGATGTGAAATTAAAAGTTAAATGCAACACATTTAGTGTAACCAAAGAGTGTAGCCGAATTCTCGGTAAAGGGCTCTGGACTATCTCCTCTAAATTCCTCTAAATAAGAGTTGAGGTGCTATATGAAGCTCTCTTGGTTAAACACAAGTATGGGCACACAATCAAACCAAGCATGTAAATGATATGAACAATATGAAATGATGCAAGGCACATATAAGAGAGAGAGTTAGAGATAGTGGATCAAATGCAAACACAAAGATATGTTTCGAGGTTCGAGCACCTAGCTCTACGTCCCCGCCTTCACACAGAAGGATTTCCACTAACTCGTGCACACAAGACTTTCCACACAGGGAACCTCCACTGAGAATTTGGGTAAATACAATTTAAGAGTACATAACTCCTCTCTCAACAAATACAACCTCTCGTTAGAGGCAAGGCACAACACAAAACACCTCTACACTTAGAGGGTTATGCACTTAGCCAAAACAACAATCAACCTCTTACTAAAGGGATACTCAATTACCACTTTCACGATCACCTCTCACTAGAGGGATATCAACACAATCACCTCTCATTAGAGGGATATCACAAAGTATGGAAAGTTACAACACTTAGGGGTATCAACAATCACAATCAAATCTTTTCTCACAAAAATAAGATCCTATAGAAAGGATAGATATGATAAGCTCAAGTGTGAGAAAATAAAGTGTTTTGAACAAAGAAAATCACTTGGGAAAATCTCCAAATAAATATAAATATTTAGATCAAAAACCAATTCCCAAAAGACTATTTTTTTTGAAATTCCAACAATTTAAATACAAATAAAGAATGATCTTTTAAACCCAAAAACTCTTTTGAAAACTTGCTGTTAAACACTTAAAAAGATTTAAAATTTTGCTCTCTAAAAACTTGAAGAAACTAGCTCAAATGAGTGGGTATATATAGCCCCACAAAATTTCTGCCCGTTGGCAGCAGGAAAGGGCAGTTTTGCCCTTCTGGTCATCGCCCGGTCGACCGGTCTAACGGCCAGATTTCTGATCGTTGTGCCTCCGGTCGACTGCCTGGTCGACAGGACTGGATACAGAGAGCAACAGCTCTCTTCCGGTCGACCGGTCGGTCGATCGGGGCCATTTCCAGAGAGCAGAGCTCTCTGGACGGTCGACCGCCCAGTCGACCGGCCCACCAGCCCATGCTGCGTGCACTCCTGTGCACGTGGGTCGACCGGACCGGTCGACAGACTTCTGCCTCGGTCGACCGGCAGACCGCCTGGTCCAACATTATAGGGATTAAAAACTAGGGTTTTTATCTTCTATTAAATCCATAAAATCACATAAATTTCACAAAAATCAGTTCTTATTAGGTATTTGAAATATAAATATATGTGACAAAAATTCAACACATATTTTAAACAATTTGAACCATTCCATTTTTATGTGATTGAAAATTTGCCTTAAACCAAAATCCGTATTTTTCAAAGCTTGGATTTTTGAAAAGGAAATTCGATTTTTCCAAAACACATGTAAATACAAAAACATGATATTTAAATAACTTTTAAGCATGTTGTATATGGATAGAATCCAATATACATAAAAGATATTATATCTATATTTTTGACATGAAATCCAATATTAATTAAACCGAAAACCAAAAACCAATAAACTTAAAAACAAATGTGTGTGTATGTGTGTGTATTGTGAACTTGAGCATATCAACACTATCTAATTTTTACACAAGATCTAAACATAATCTTAACTAAACAATCCGAGGTCTTCTTGTAGAGCTCCTTCTTCAAGTCGACTCGATCCAAACGTGATCCACCGAGCTTGAC
The DNA here is from genome assembly GCA_038442645.1 of Agave tequilana. NCBI lineage: Eukaryota > Viridiplantae > Streptophyta > Magnoliopsida > Asparagales > Asparagaceae > Agave > Agave tequilana. Next base: position 332,086 of record JAVJIF010031138.1, on the reverse strand, counting down.
TCCAACCGAGTGCTAGATGTGAACTTGACATTCGAGCTCTTGAATCACCATGTGAAAGCTCCAAAACACTTTTGTTGAAGCTAATCACCTACTAATATCTTGATCAAATATCTGAAACTAAATATCACAAGATTATTAGTAAACTATAACTACATGAGTTAATCATCAACAAAACTAGAGTGAAGGGCCTCTGGGCCAACAATATCCCCCTTTTTGATGATGACAAAACTCATGGAGTTATATATGCATGGATTAAAGCTAAGCTACATAGAAGCTGCCCCTTAACTCATGCATAGCAATAAACAATAAAGATGTGCAATGAATGCTTAATATAAATATGCATAAACATGATATTTGATACCAATGAAATAAACTTGCTCATGATATCAATTTTAAAATAAAAATGTTCTTAAAAAATGTTACTCTTGATACCAACAAAAGATGTTCTTGATACCAACAAAAGATGCTTTGATACCAATGGTAAAAGATAACAAATTTAAACAAACATGCATATAAACAAACATGCATTAAACAAACATACATTTATCAAACCCCAAAATATCTCTTCCATTTTTGTCAAATCATCAACAAAGGGGTACAAACAATAAAGGACATAAATAATATTTTTTATCCCTTATTGCATAAATCAAAACAATAAAGGTATATATGCTATATACATTCATGAAGAGGAGAGACGTGAAGTTAACTCCCCATGCATACATGCATTTATATGAAAAGAGATGACTAAAACCTAACCACATAAAGTATAATATGCAATGTATAAAAGGAGATGTGAAGCTCCTACCACACACGTGTACTACATACCAAAGAAAAATCAATCACTTCAATATGACATACACTCAGCATGAATCTATATATAGAGAAGATGTTAAACTTCCCTTACATATAAGAAATACAAATCAAAACATTATGATACCAACTGAAAAATATATCAATTTTGTATGAAGGTATACATCGAAACATTATGATATCAATTTATGATACCAATTGAAAATAAACAAAACATTTTGAAGAAACCAACATAAATTTTGATACTAATTAAAAAGATATAAATATATAGAAAGTCTTGATACCAATTGTAAAAATTAGTACCAATTGAAAATATTTTACACTTTTGATACCAGTTGAAAAACATAAACCAATTTTTTTGGTTAAACACTAAAATCATTTTGCAATAAAGATACCAAATAGAGAATAATATCAATTTACGATTCTTGATACCAATATTGAAAATGAAACATATATCAATTGAAAAAAAATTTCATTAGGAGCGTAGGAAACTAAATAAAAACTAAAATATTATTTTTCAACATAAAGAGTGGGAGTAAGATACAAAAGTAAAAAAATCGATTGAAAGGTAAAACATGAATTTTCTCCCCCTTTATGAAATACCAATGAAAATGATGCATAAGCTTGTATAAAATACCAATTAAAAAATAATTTTCATTAAGGACTAAATCAAGTTTAGCATAACAAAATTTGTGCTCAAAGATATAAAGATATAGTAAGCACAATCAAAACACATATATATGTATGAAAATGTAAATACCAATCTAAATTGATATTGTTTGAAGTTGAAGCATATATATAGAAATAAATATGAGTATACAAATAAATATCAATTATAATACCAATTGAAAATACAATGAGAGTCAAGTCTATAACTCATGAATACCTCCCTTTCATGCAGAAGTTTAAAAAGATTTTCAATTATGCTCATAAGGCATGGTCGCCCATCCAACCGCCCATAGCATTGGTAGGGGTTTTCAAAAATAAGTTTGAAAATAGTTTAAACAAATTTGAAAACTCTACCAAAATGAAAAATACGCAACTAGTTTTATGAAAAAAATTGTAAACTAGTATGAAGTCCTTTAAGTAAGGAATAAAACAATAACATATCCATAAAAATATAAAAATTACACAATCATCAACACTCAAAAGCAATAGAGCTCATATAACCTCATGAAAACAAATCATGAGTAAACAACAAATGTAGAGTGTAAAAAGTCATGTAATCAACAAAAGTCATGGAATAAGGCATTAAGGCTCAATGAGAACTTCCTTAAAAAAATTTAATTTTCATCAAAATAATACTAACTCCAAGGCATATATATGTTTTGTCAAAACTGAAGGTATACATACATATCCAAACACGATTGAGTTTATAAAGAGATTTTACATGAATGGCAAATGACTCAAGGTTATACAGGTATATTCAATAGTTTTGGCAAAATTAACATATACATGAAGGTAAAACATATCATCACGAAAAACATGTCCAAAAATAGAGAATACAAGTCAAAATGCATGAATCATCAAAACTAGGCTATACTAGTACATCTAATGGGTACAAATGAGCATTTAGGCACAAACATATAATAATCTATTTGTGGCTCATTAGTTGTACAAGTATATACACAAGTTTTAATAAAAGCTGCATTTAAAACATGTAATCAAAACATGAAGTGTAAAACAAAACATATATCAATATAATCATTATGTAAATACACATGTATTAGACTATGATATACAACATAGTTAAACTATAGAGAGAACACAAAATATTGGTCCATATAAACATGGTTGTATCTCATATACTATACATGTATATCACTAATCTAAATTTCATGGCATTTAACATAATAATCATGAAACATCAAAACATGTTAAAAATGAATAATATGAAAGCATGTAAATATAAACAACGAGGAAGAGATAGTTACCAAAACCAAGAGAGCACATCTCTATATTTTCAAACCATGGTAGTCCTCCCACCAAACTCCCCTTGAAAGTGATGCATCCAAAATAGTGACCGTTAAGCTCAGAACGCATCCACCTCAAGGCACCATCACTCTCACGTCAACTGAGAGCCCACACCTACATCAAATAAAATAGGGGTAGATTTTGGTACCCAAACTCTATTGTGTCCATGGGAGTTAGCACCTTTCCTAACCCAAACAAACTTATTTACAAATTTGAATCTTGTATCCTATCATAACAAAATTTTGTAACGTGGCCCTTACGTCCACAATGTGTACATGTGTACACATGAGCATACATAGTGTTATAAGTGTGAACGTGAGAAGCATGTGTATGCCGTAGTTTGTATGCATGCATAGGTAGAACTTGTTTCTTTCGAAACATAAATTCCAAACGTGTGTGGTTCAAGGCACATTGGCTCAAAGTGAAGCCCACACAATCAACACTCTTTTTTAACAAACATATATCATTATCAATAATAGAAGAAGAGATGGTGCATGCTATGGATACACTAGGTGGTGAAGTTATACTAGCATGGCAAACATGAGAATCAAAATCATTTTTCAAAGAAATGTTTTTCTTAGAAACCAAATCCAATTCCTTTGAAATAGAAGCAATTTTCATTTTCAAAGATTCATTCTCTTTTATAACAAAATTAAGTTTTGAAGTTAAAGTCTCATTTTTCTTCAAAACATTTTCATAATAATTTTTATTTTTCAAAATTTTATTTCCATTTAAGGCAAGTTCAAGTTGGGATTTCAATGAGTCACGTTCATTTGAAATCTAAATCTTCTCTTGCAAAGCCACATCAAGTTTTGAAACCAAATCCTCATTTTCTTTATTAAGTTCAAAACTTTTCTTTTTCAAAGCTTTATATTTTTCTAACAATTTTTCACAAACAATAGAAAGTTCTTCATTTAATGCATCGACATCAATATATTCATCACAAGAAGAACTAGCACTATCTAGTTGAGTATCCGAATGTACCTCAAGGGAGTCATTCCCTTGGACCATGAAGTAACGCTGGTCGGACTCTTCTCCACTAGATTTCTTCTCCACTTGGGTTGGCAATTAAAACATTGGAGAGGTCAAGATGTTCCACACTGCAAAGGTAGAATCACAATAAGAAATCATGTTTAAATATTCTTTGCTAAGTGATTTTCTAAGTGCCTCTAGGGCTAGTGCATTGACCTCTAAATGCTTGCTATTACTAAGGTAGGATCCTTAGTAATGGCAAGGTAAACTTTAAAACCTATGGCTTTTAAATGCCAACTCATCATGACCTTCCATATATCAATTTTTGAGATATCAAGCATGGGAGGGGTATCCATGAGTGCAAACTATATGTGTGCAAATACAAATCTAGATTAGCTAGCCAAGATCTCACTCCTAGGTGGTTAAACCTAATATCAGGAGCGTAAGCTCTGATACCAATTGAAAGTCCACCTAGAGGGGGTGAATAGGTGTAAGGCTAATCTAATGACAAATGATGTGGAATTAAAAAGTAAATCAACACACTTAGTGTAACCAAAGAGTGTAACCAAATTCTCGGTGAAGAGCTCTGGACTATCTCCTCTAAATTCCTCTAAATAAGAGTTGAGGTGCTATATGAAGCTTTCTTGGTTAAACACAAGTATGGGCACACAATCAAACCAAGCATGTAAATGATATTAACAATATGAAATGATGCAAGACACAATATAAGAGAGAGAGTTAGAGATAGTGGATCAAATGCAAACACAAAAATATGTTTCGAGGTTCGAGCACTCAGCTCTACGTCCTCGCCTTCACACAGAAGGATTTTCACTAACTCGTCCACACAGGACTTCCCACACAGGGAACATCCACTGAAGATTTGGGTAAATACAGTTTGGGAGTACACAACTCCTCTCTCAATAAATACAACCTCTCACTAGAGGCAAGGCACAACACAAAACACCTCTACACTTAGAGGGTTAGGCACTTAGCCAAAACAACAATCAATCTCTCACTAGAGGGATATTCAATTACCACTTCCACAATCACCTCTCACTAGAGGGATATCAACACAATAACCTCTCATTAGAAGGATACCACAAAGTATGGAAGGTTACAAAACTTAGTGGTATCAACAACCACAAACCAATCTTTTCTCAACCTTTAGCTAGTTCATAATTTGAAGCATGTGCATCCATACACTCATTGCAAGAAGAACTAGAACTAAAAGAAGATCCTATAGAAAGGATAGATATGATAAGCTCAAATGTGAGAAAATAAAGTGTTTTTAACAAAGAAAATTACTTAGGAAAATCTCCAAATAGATATAGAAATTAAGATTAAAAACCAATTCCCAAGAGACTATATTTTCTTTGAAATTCTAATACTTTAAAAATAAATAAAGAATGATCTTTTAAAACTTGTTGTTAAACACTTGTAAAGATTGAAAATTTTGCTCTCTAAAAACTTGAAGAAACCAGCTCAAATGAGTGGGTATTAGCCCCATAAAATTTCTGCCCGTTGGCAGCAGGAAAGGGCAGTTTTGCCCTTCCGGTCGACCGCCTGGTCGACCGGCCCAACGGTCAGATTTCTGACCGTTGTGCCTCCGGTCGACCGCCCGGTCGACCAGGATTAGATACAGAGAGCAGCAGCTTTCTACCGGTCGACCGAGGCCATTTCCAGAGAGCAGAGCTCTCTGGACGGTCGACCGCCCGGTCGACCGGCCCACCAGCCCAGGCTGCGTGCACGTCTTGTGCACGTCGGTCGACCGACTTCTGCCTCGGTCGACCGGCAGACAGCCTGGTCTAACATTTTAGGGATTAAAAACTAGGGTTTTTATCCTCTATTAAATCCCATAAAATCACAAAAATTCCACAAAAATCAGTTCTTATTAGATATTTGAAATACAAATATATGTTACAAAAATTCAATACATATTTTAAACAATTTGAACCATTTTGTGTGATTGAAAATTTACTTTAAACCAAAATCCGTATTTTTTAAAACTTGAATTTTTGAAATGGAAATCCGATTTTTTCAAAACACATGTAAATACAAAAACATGATATTTAAATAACTTTTAAGCATGTTGTATATGGATAGAATCCAATATACATGAAAGATATTATATCTATGTTTTTGACATGAAATCCAATATTGGTTAAACCGAAAACCAAAAACCAATAAACTTAAAAATAAGTGTGTGTGTGTGTGTGTGTGTGTGTGTGTGTGTGTGTGTGTGTGTGTTTGTTGTGAACTTGAGCATATTAACACTATCTAATCTTTACAGAAGATCTAAACATAATCTTAACTAAATAAACTGAGGTCTTCTTGTAGAACTCCTTCTCCAAGTCGACTCGATCGAAACGTGATCCACCGAGCTTGACTCCAACCGAGTGCTAAATGTGAACTTGACGCTTGAGCTCTTGAATCACCATGTGAAAGCTCCAAAACACCTTTGTTGAAGCTAATCACCTACTAATATATTGATCAAATATCTGAAACTATAACTACACAAGTTAATCATCATTAAAACTAGAGTGAAGGGCCTCTGGGCCAACACAATCAGTATGACTATCTTTCTCTTGGAGGACTCTCATCTCCTCTAAGGATCAAGAAGAGAACTTGGTGGCTAGAGAGAATAATCTCCTCCCTCGACCCCGGCGTCCTCGAGATCGTACAACCTTCGGCATTCCTTTCGTGATAGAATCATGTATGCCTATACTCTCCTTCCCTTTGATCTTGATAAAAAGACTTTTAGTTTATGTGTGAATCTTGTATAGAATAATTATTAGATCCAATAGTAAGTTCACACCCCCCTCAGAGTATATGTCTTTCAAATGAAGATTAAGGCAAGATATGACTTAAGGCAAGGGCGTAGCATTGAAAGATCATGAAGTACCCCCTCATGTGGGTCCACCAAGTGTTTGATTATATTTGAGTGTTTTGATTATATATACATTTCTATAGACAATGTTACAGAGCAGAATAGATAGTTAAACTTGCATAGTTGTGTTCAAGGTTATATTTGTAAGTATTAAATCTTATCTGATTTTGGTTTAGAATTAATCTTGTATTTGATTGTGATACTGAGAGGGGTACTATTGAGTATGAATTTACATACATACACAAATACACACACACACACACACATGAGGGATCTGTATCTCAGCCGCCAGCTGAAAGAGACTCTCTCAGCTGACGCAATGTGACTAAATTTCAGCTACAATTTTGAGCACTGCTACCATGGTCGCAGTTTTTTATGAGGACTGTGATCAAGTCACATATTTTTCTGAGGATTGCTACCATAGAAGCAGTATTTTCTGAGGACTATGACCATGGTCGTAGTCTTTTTCTGAGGACTGCTACCATGTTCTCAATCATAATTACACTAAAATATATGATTTTTTAGGACTGCGACCATGTCACAGTCAGCTGCGATCATATTGAAGCGCCAGCTGAGAGAGTCTCTCTCATCTGGGGGCTGAGGTACATCTCTCTCTCTCTCTCTCTCTCTCTCTATATATATATATATATATATATATATATATATATATATATATATATATATATATATATATATATATATATATATATATTAGTGTTTGACTTGAGTTTATATGGTTGAAGTTTAAAAATTTATAAGTAGGCAATGTCAAACTGAAATTATATATGTTATATAAGGGTAGGCCCCTAATTATAGAGAAGATGCTGTCGAAATTTTTGATAAGTTTGGAGATGATTATGAAGATTATGAAATGAATTAATTTAATTCAGTGATTAAAAGTTGAAAACATTACAGTAGATCAAATGAACTATAAATATTCGAGCCAACAAAAAATTCTACAGCTAGTAAGTAAGAAAGGTGGTATTACTTGGTTATTTTCATAGAAAATAATAATACTAATTTTTCATATGTAGACTTCTGAAAATAATGTGATGACATATATTAGGCATAATTAGTAAATAATTTCTCTTCAATGGAACTTGAGAAATTATTTCAGTTGATTAATTTTTAGATGAAACACTGGGGGAGAATTTGAATAAGTATAACATCGAGAAATTAAAGTTAGAAAACTTCCTAGAACATTATGTTATGACACTTTACTTTGTTTATTTATTAAACTACTTATCGCTTAACAATATTAGCAAATAAAAATGTTAAAAAGTAATTATTATTAATAAAAAATGGTAATAAAATTGCATAATAAATTATTACTATTAATTATATTAATAGTTACTTATTAAATTATATTCACTATTTATTTTCAATGGTACTATGTATTCTTTGTTTAATATATTAATAAATAATGACTTAACTAATATTATGTAGTAACATTAGTAGTAAAAGTAGTTATTATTTTAACACTATTTATCACAATAATATTTAGTTATAATTAGTAAATCAAAAATATTTATTTATTTATTAAATTTGTTTTTAACTACTTAACTAATAATTAACAAAGCTATTTAATATTATTATTAAATAGTTATGTAAAAAAATAGTTCTCTATAAAATTTATTAAAGAAAAATTATTATTATTAATATAAACATTATCATTTTCTATTCTATTTATTTATCTTACTTCATCATATTTTATTAATCATCTATAATTAGCAAGAAAAAAATAAATTAATGGTATTAAAAAAATCTGTTAATATATATAAATCTACAAAAAAAATTTAGAAAATTTTAGAATTAGTTACTGAATTTTAAACAATAACAATATATTATTAATAATAATAAATTATAAAAATTAATATTAATGAAATTGGAAAGTAATTACTAATATTCTCACTAATGAAAATTAGTAATTAGTAACTAATAACTATTAATACTCAAATATTGGTAAAAATAGTAATAATAAGCTCTAATTGGGAGAGTCGTTGAGATATTCTTACGTGTCTTGGGGTGTGTTGGGGGGAGGGGGTGGTGTGAGAGAGAGTTCCAAATCCTCTCAATAGTTTTCAATTAATGAAACGTTGAAAGAACTTTATTGTTGAATCACTCTTTTTTTTAGTGTAATTATTTAAACCCAAAGAAGTGATAAATAACCCCAAAAAAATAAGTTAAGATTTTCTTAGACAGTTTTACCCTCAAATGAAAAGTTCAAAATATAAAATTAACTTTTCAAATATTATAACTTTATTATAACAATTAGTTAGTATACCTGTGTAATTAGTAAGTACACCCAATCCCTATAATCTTAATTCTTTTTTAATCTCAAAACACGCTCTATTACTCAAACCATAAATTCTAAAAATTTTAAACTCATCACTCTTTAAAAAAAATCACCCACCTTCAATTCAAAGCTTATCTAGGGCTCTCCAACTATGAAGAATTGTTAGGAGTCAAGTTTGCGTCACTTTAATAAGCACTGAGGTAGGTTCTTATTTAGGAGTTATCATTTTGGTCTTAGATTTTTATGTCAGAACCTTTGTTTTAGCTCTTTAAGAATGTATTTCATTTTAGTCTTTTGAGTTGGACATGAAGTTTTAAACCTTCCCTCGTGAAGGCTATTCTCAAATCTTTAGATGCCCTACTTACCACAACTTAAGACTACTCATCTTGCAACTCGACTGGACCTAACATGAAACAACTTGAGATAACCAACCCAGGCGAGACTTGACTTAATCTAACTAATAAGGGATAAAGCAATTTCCTCTGACTAACCTAGTCTTGTGAAGCCAACCCCACTTGTATCGATGCAACTTTCCTGAGAATTTTCTTTTAGAAAAATGTTGACTGAGATCTTGCAATCCATTGACTCACTTCATGGAGTTGACTTTGATGGGTTCTTGTAGATGCAATGTGGCAAACTAGCCAGAATGTGCAACTTATATTCTTAGAAGTTACAAAATGTAATCAACAGTAGATACTCTAATGATAACTGCAGGCTTCCTCATTTAGAACTCTTAACATTATTTCTCAGATTCACAATTTCGCTTTGTGTTTTCTAGGATGGGGTTTGAAATATGGAAAAGAGAGGGGGAATTAATTTTAAATTAGGGGATATAACTGAGTTTTTATACTTAAATTGGATGTGTAAAATATAAGGGTATTTAAGATAATTTGAAGAAAGATCTATTTACTAATTTACTGGGTCTACTAACTAATAGGTTTATTTATCACTTTTTTAGATTTAAATAATTGCACTCTTTTTTTTGTTTATATTGTGATACTAGAAAGTCGAACATTTTTGTTTCAATTTCTTTTAAACATATGGCCAACACAATTACATTATAGAGTCGGCTTGGGATACAAACAGTGAATTGGATGGACCTTGTGGGGGTTTGTCAAATTTCTCCTCTTCGTTGAGATATTTATGTACAACTTTACAGGCGCTCGTTGCTTGGCTCTGGGACCACATAACATGTCCACTAATTAGCCTTTCCTTTTGCGGAAAAGAAACGGTGTTAACTCAAAATTTTCTTTTTGCAAAATTTATATTATAAAAACTTAAACAAATTAAAATAGAAACGATGGTCTTGACAAATTTGTGATGAACCTATCAGACAACTTTACTATCCCTTTTTTTGTCAAAGATGAAGGTACTTCTCTCATAAATTATTCATCATTCAACAATCGAAATATTTCGGAATATCAATGTTCACAATTCTAAGAATTAATGTGCAAATATTACCTTATTTAAGCACCATTATGAAAAAGAGCCCACCTTATTAATGCTATATATCAATCTTGTCGGAAACCTCTACGTCTTACGAGCAAAATGGCAACCGAAGACCGTTCCGATGGCATTCCCGTATTTCTCGGGACTTAAAGGGGCCTTTAATTATTCCCCGCCTATGCCGGGTCTCGGCTGTCAGTAGCTCGATTTTTAAAAGGGGCCTCACGTTTCCAACTCCCCCCTCGCGAGCCCCCCGGGGCCCACAACACTGCGTCGGGTAGCGCCTCGTGGAATCGGGCACCGTTTTTGCTGTTATTTACGTCGCGTGGCCTCGCATGGGACGAGTTAGAGGTGGGCATTTTGGGGAAATGTGGGGAGAAAAGTAGGTGCGCTGCTGCTGATTTGTTTTTCCACATGGCTTCGCTGCCGATGGGGCCTCCTTCTCTGCAGCCGCGGCCTCCTGCTGCTGCTCCTCCTCCTCACCACCACCACCAGCGACCGCAGGGGAATGAGATTCTCGTGAACAGCGGCGGTTTGGATCCTCGCCGGCCGAATCAGATGGCCGATGAAAAGGTTTATTCCGTTGATCCCCTGCAAGATTCTGTTTGGGATTTTCGCATCTCGGTCCAATTTTTCTTTTTCTTTTTCTTAAACTTTTTCCTAATTTGAATGATTTTGGGGCAGTATCTGCTTAATTTCTTGTGCTTTTCGTTTTTTGATGTCATCAGCTTGTGGATCTACGAGTTTTAACGAAATTTCGCCTCGGTTTCTTTTAAAGTGATGTACTTTTTCTTGTAAGATCTGGAATTCTCGCCGAGGTTGCTCTTGATTTGGTGGTTTAGGTTTGAAATGGTTTAGAATTTGATTTTATGCTGGTTTTCTGCTGCGTTGTGGTGGTGTAAATCTTTATTTGAAGGTTCTTGTTTGGTTGTGGTAAATTTGATGCGTCCTAGGGTTTCGATCTGTTATTAGCTTCAATTCTTCCTTGTTTCCTGTTCTCGAATGTATGAGACTGCTAGCTTCGTAACTGTTATAATTGTGGAGTTAATTTTTTTTTATCTTTTGTTTGAGTATTTGATCTGTTGCTTCTTCAAAACCTTCTTCTTTTCCGTTATTTGGTTATTATATTGAGCTTTGGATGTATTTATGTGGAATAGATGCAGGAAGCATCTGTTATTGAAGGGAATGATCCAGTCACAGGCCACATTATCTCCACGACCATTGGAGGAAAGAATGGTGAACCCAAGCAGGTGAGAAGATATGATTGCGACTCTGTACAAGGAATTGAGCCAAATTGATTATATTATAACTTTAAAGCTTGGTATTTTTATCTTGTAGACCATTAGCTACATGGCGGAGCGTGTTGTCGGAACTGGGTCATTTGGCATCGTCTTCCAGGTATAATTTGTTGAAATGGAAGATAATTTATATAGAAACTTTGTGCATTTTGCTTCAAAGTTTTCTTCTATAGGCCAAGTGTTTGGAAACAGGAGAGACGGTGGCTATAAAGAAGGTGTTGCAGGATAGGCGCTACAAAAACCGTGAGCTGCAGTTGATGCGTTCTATGGATCATCCGAATGTCATCTCTTTGAAGCACTGTTTCTTCTCCACCACCAGCAGAGATGAGCTTTTCCTCAACCTGGTTATGGAGTATGTCCCTGAGACCGTTTATCGCGTTTTGAAGCATTACAGCAATGCCAATCAAAGAATGCCACTTATCTTTGTGAAGCTTTACATGTATCAGGTCTGTTCTGTTTTCTTTATGCTTATCTTGTAGTTTTTCTATGGTTCATGGCATTGGATATGAGTGATGTTCATAAATTTTTGTGTGTAGATATTTAGGGGGTTAGCATACATTCATACCGTTCCCGGTGTTTGTCATAGAGATGTGAAACCGCAAAACCTCTTGGTATGTATGCATTTTGTGCTCGCATTTTTTATTTCTTTACTTGTGGTGTGGCTTTTCTTAGTCGTATCTTCGGGGCATTGTGCAGGTTGATCCTCTTACTCATCAAGTTAAGCTTTGTGATTTTGGAAGTGCTAAAGTGTTGGTACGTATTATTTTCTTATCAACTATATAATTGCATCCATTTTAAGGGAGTCATGCAGGTTGGCTAGCACATGGTTATATATGGATTAACGTAGTATATTAAAGGTGCAAACTTAAGTGTCTAAGAGGTTTTACCATTATGCTACAGTGGTACTTGCGCCCTTTATACTCCTTAATTACCAAAGTCCATGAGAACAGAAAACCATATAATTGATTCTCAACACCCGTCCAATATAAGTTATATAACCCAAAAAACCCATTGTATTCAAATTTCAAATGTGCATTAGAACCAGATGAGAATCCAATTAGCGCATCAAATTCAACCCCGAAAGTACGATTTCTAAGAGTGGCAGGCATGGAATACCATCTGAAATCATCATAACTGTAGGAAACTGAGGCCCAGGTCTCAAGATCTTTCTTTCTTCCCTTCTCTTTCATGGTCTTTCCAGGCCTCCCTCCTCAACTCCTACACTTGTTTATAGCTTGCCGCAGATTGCCACCCCCAACCACCTCTACAAATAACCTATCATCTCCATGACCAATTCTTTGCCAATTGAACTTCCTTTTCTTCTTACCATAAGGTGTGATTATGACATAGAAGGGCTTGAGACTTATAGGTTAAGATATGGTTGGATCAGCCCTGTAGCTTAGCTGAATTTGAAAATAATCCCTGCTGTTCATATTTTTATAAAAATATAGCTTCTTTTCTCGCTTGTGTCTTTCATAAAGGATGACTTACCTTGACGTGTCATTTCAATACTTACCTCAATTGTTTCTTTGATATGTGACTGAAATTTCTGTCATAGTGGAAACTGTTTCTGTTGTGCACATTCAGGAGCTTTAATCTGACTAAACTATCAGCAGCAATATCTATGTTTTATTGAATTTGCAAATGGGTTTTTCATACCATCTACTGGATTGACAATTCCAGGTTACGGGTGAAGCCAACATATCATACATCTGCTCTCGTTATTACCGTGCGCCCGAACTCATATTTGGTGCAACAGAATACACGACATCAATTGACATTTGGTCGGCAGGATGTGTTCTTGCTGAGCTACTACTTGGCCAGGTTACTCTTTTTTATCTGAAACTTAACTTGTTCAGAGAAAATATTTGAAACAGACAGTAATTTAAACTTGAGTTATTTCTATCTTGGTTTTGCAGCCTCTATTTCCTGGTGAAAGTGCAGTTGATCAGCTAGTGGAGATAATAAAGGTATTATACAATTGATACATGTTAGTTTCAAGTCTTGTGGTGCAATAAAGTTCTGTTGTTAATTGGATGCACTGCGTAGGTTCTTGGTACTCCAACTCGAGAGGAAATTCGGTGTATGAACCCGAACTATACCGAATTCAGATTTCCCCAGATTAAAGCTCATCCCTGGCACAAGGTAGGCACTATGTTCCCACTTGTGCTCCTTGTTTCAGATTTCCCCAGAAATTTCAACAACTTATCTTTGTTTCAGATTTTCCACAAGAGAATGCCTCCAGAAGCAATAGATCTTGCATCACGGCTACTTCAATATTCTCCCAGTCTTCGCTGCACTGCAGTAAGTTTGGCCATCATTTATGTAGTCTAGTTATGTAGCAGATGATAGTATCAATTTGAGCTATACTTTTATCTTATGAGCAATCTTAACCAACATCTACACATTATAAATGATGAGTGAAATAATGTTGGTGGTTAATTTTATCTAGTGACTATTGTTTTTTTCTGAACTATTACTTTCTCAACCACCTAAAATCAAAATATAAACTCTTTTATAATTTACAATATAAAAGTTTTGACCTCTAGACCTCCATGATAAGGAAGTAATGAGGAATGGTTTCCATTTGTTTGTTTCTAGTTGTTTTGTTTACCAATTTCCCTGGATTTGCCCAACATACAAGTTAATCACCCTGATTTTTTTTCCTCCTTTTGCACATAACTTTTATGAAATCAACACGCTTCTCTCTCTTATGTTTTCTTGACATCTGCTGGTTTAGGTTTCTGTTTTGCCACATTCATTCTCTGTGATTGTCATATTTAGAAAACAAGAGATGTTAGGTTTAGAGTACAGCCCAACTGTGATCCTGCTGGTTTAGGTTTCTGTTTTGCCACATTCATTCTTTGTGATTGTCATATTTAGAAAACAAAAGATGTTAGGTTTAGATTACATCCCAACTGTGATCCAAGGACTTACAGTATACAATAAATCAGTCCTTAAAATTATTGGATTAAAAAAAATCTTTCAAATCACTACTTATTTTAATACTGGGTAAATTTGTTATACTTTTCTTTATCTGTAAGAATAAATTGTTTAATGGTCAATAGGAGAGTATAGTATTATCAACTAATTGCAAACCTTGTGTGAGGTTATCTTTGTTTCTAACTAAACTTTATTCCTAAATCTAGAATATACAGGAATACGATATTAAGTTGTAGAGATCTAGTTGATTGCAGCTATTTGTAAAGTCATTATTATATTCGTTTTTAACTTTTCTAATGGCAGCTTGAAGCTTGCGCCCATCCCTTTTTTGACGAGCTACGAGAACCCAATGCACGATTGCCAACTGGTCGCCCACTCCCTCCACTCTTCAACTTTAAACAAGAGGTAGGCCCAAGTCTTTTAATTGTTGCTTGTCATTTGTCCAGTTATTTTGTTCCCTCTGTGTTATATACTCTCTTCAAGATTAAACAAAATTTATTATATTATGACAAAACTTGTTCCTCATTTTTCAATTAAATATTTGGAGAATGTCCATCCTTTAAAGCTGTCTTCAGATTATACTTTTCCATTTTAAATTGATATACAATTTCTGGGGTCCTCTTATCTTCTTCATTTTAAATTGGATAAGCCACCCACCATACATACTGGTTGAATGTGTTGTACTGTATGGAGATGTTATTGTTTTATGGAAAGGAGAAAAATTGCGGCACAAAACAATAAATCTTCCCGGAGGAAACAGAAGAGAGGAATGATTTGTTTAACTGGGTGCACTGAACTGATCAAAGTCTAAAATATAAAGATGAATAAAGAGGAGGGAAAACAGGGGCATCAATGACAAAGCACAAGTAGCATCTTTTAACATTATTGAGACAAGTTATTAATTCTTTTTACAGCTAAAGCCAAATCTGCCATTTGGTGATTGGCATCTCTTCTTGTTGGTTACTGTGAGGAAAGAGAGGGTCACAACGGCATAATTTGGAAGACCAATTTGTTATTTAGAGGAACAGATGTTCATGTTTACTCTATTAGGTTCATATGTTGGGAAATGAACTGTCCAAGATTTTCTACAGATGCAACAACTTGGGATGAGAGCAAAGAGGCTATTTGATATAGGCAGCCCCTGCATCTCCAAGGCATTGGGTTAAAGGTTATTAGTGTGAAGTGTAGGCCATGCTGATACAATTAAAACAAGGGCACAGTTCAGTTTAAGCTGTTACTTCATATTATTTAAATCCCACAGGCCAAGGTAGTTCATGTTACCAACCAGCAAGTAGCCACCTAATATCGCTTGATTTATTTTTCTGGCTAGTGAATATGTTACCCTGGTTAATGGACAGGAGAGAAGCTTGTGAAAAGTGGTTGTGTTTTTGTGTTACAAATAATGAGTCCTCTGAAGAACTATATTGTCCGCACCAATATGCATGCCCCAATCTGTTTATATGCTCTCTTCTGAGTGCAACAGCTCTTAGATCCAGACAGGGATCTGACATGGTAGTTATTTGAACCGGTCAAAGCTGACAGTTGACCTTTTACACGTGCAATCTTAATAAACTTTTATATTTTAGTTAGTCTCACAAATTTTAAAAAAAAAGGAAACGAAGTTTCAATTTTTTTTTTTTTTTCCTTCAGAAAGAACGGTTTCTTGTGAGCCCAAAGTTTGGAGCCAAGTTTCTTTGACTTGGAAGTCGGGTTACCGTGCAAATCACGCATGACATTGGGTTGCCTGGATAATATATGTATTCAGCTTTTTAACAATGCATCACTATCTTTACAAAAAAATTGCAGAAGGAAGCCAGAGATGGGCTTTTTGACTAATCTTGCTTTATTTAGTTTGCTTGCTGTTTTCCTTTTATGCAGTAGACTAGTTACATTTTTCCATGTAGTCTGCCACTGAGTTTCATTGACAGAAAACATTGCTTGAGGAAAAAAGAAAAAAAAAAAAAAAATCTTCTAACTGCAGTATATATCTGGTTTTATCTTTTGTACAGTTGTCTGGTGCAT
This sequence comes from Agave tequilana, assembly GCA_038442645.1. Lineage (NCBI taxonomy): Eukaryota > Viridiplantae > Streptophyta > Magnoliopsida > Asparagales > Asparagaceae > Agave > Agave tequilana. Next base: position 315,438 of record JAVJIF010031138.1, on the reverse strand, counting down.
CACCAGAGCTTATCAACAAGCTGATACCAGAGCACGTGCGACGGCAGCCTTGTTTCAATTTCCTTGTTCCAGCTGGGACTTGATGGCTGTGACTAATTTGGACACTGAAACAGGAAGCTAGGGGAGGAGAAGGCCCTAGAGGATACTACATTTTTCTGCACTTAAGAATGTTGTGCAGAACGTAAATCAAGTTTAAAAGCCTGGAGAGGGTAAAGCAGAATTGGTGCTGTGCTGGTTGGTTCCATGGTGGTCAATCTCCCAACCTTGTGTATATTGTCTGACCATTTTGTATCAGTAGAATCAGAATATTTCTGGGTGTATGATTATGATCTTATTAGCAACTCATGCCTTTTTATATCGTGTGATTATCTCAACAAAGATCTTGAATTGCAATGCAGCTGTAATCTTTGAATTGAAAATGTGCCGCGTTAATGCCCATAACCTCTCACTTATAATAATTACCTCCTTTGTCTTATAACAGTTGGTGTAATGATATCGCTGCAATTTTCTTTTTTTATTTCTGTTCTGTCCCTCTCCATCACATGCCTTAATATAGTAGCATGTTCGAAACACATCTTTGTGGGGCAGTGCTCTAGTCAAAATAATTGTTTTTGAGGAAAGTTTTAGTCAAAATAATTATACATGATTGAATGTTAATTAAATCTAACTAACTGGATTCTCACATGATCTCATCAGTTGGGGTTAAGTAATGAATAAGCCTGTTACTTCATCGTTAGCCAAGCAAAACAGCCTGTAATAAAATAAAGAGTCCCTGCAGTCCGTTGACTTTTTTCTCCTTGTGGTGGTGTTTACAATGCTCAATCTATCCTTATTATTTGTTAATCCTTCTGACACTTTTGAACTTTGAATAATTGTTCCTGGTCATTGTGGCCACCAGCTACTTGGATTCAAACAGTTTGTTTCCTCAAGGACTCATATTTGTTTGACTGCCTGGCAATGTGCATAGCTTCATGCACATGGCCTCTAGAGTCTTCTTGTTGGGGTTGGTAATTGATTTAATTCCAACGGAGAGAAAGTCTAATCTGTTTACTTTTTTTTTTTTTTTTTCCTTTTTTCCCCCTTTAGAAAAGAAATATTTATTAGTCTCTTGCTCGTCCTATATCCCCTATAGTATTAATGCAAATATTTATCTGCAATGTACATAGGAGACTCGTTTGTTTGTTGTTGTTCCGTGGCCTTGTATGGATCTTGGTACAACCTTTATACCCGATTTTTTGATGTGTTTATGCATGATTAATTAGTCAACACTTGTCCTCTTATGGGTATAGAAAAAGCTGCATACGTGTAAATAACAAAGATTTCATTTTGCAAGAAATATGAAAGAAATAAGAACATATACGACCAAATAAAATTACGTGGCGGATTTGGCTTAAGGGGCATCATGACCCGGACACTGACATCTTCATCCCTACTCGATAATGGTTGGTAGCCACTAGTTTTATCTCTTGACAATATTGGCATGCTGCACATTTAGACCTTCCAGTGAACAAGTCTGAATTGATTGTTTTAAACTTGAGAAAAAGATACAGATTACTACATGGGCCAAGGGCCATGCGGCTGGTGTCGACATAGTTTTAAGAAAGAAACTAGTGCAATCATCATTTTAAAGGAGGAACATGATTCACAAATTTTTACATATGCTAGTTGCTAATTGATCAATAAAGCATATTATTACGTTATTCATTGAGTGAATTAGTGCTCAGTTTGTGACTTTTAAGCGTATAAGATATACGGATTAAGATTGGGCCGAGTGCAAGGATACAAGAAATGTACTTCTGGATACATTTTTCTCCTAGTTCGAGGTGCTATATCTTGGAGAAGTACGGAGCAAAGTATTTTAGACCTCAACAATAGTAGAGTGCTAACTAAACGATCAGAATGATTATAGTTGAGCTTGAAATCTTTACTTTCTTGTAAATATCCAATAACCCTCTTGGCAATTTTTCAATGTGCCATACCATGATTATTTGGATATCTACATAACATTCCCACAACAAAGACAATATCGATCTTGTACATACAACTGCATACATAATACTGCATATATAGCAGAAGCGTATAGATCAATTTCCATTTCTTTTAGCTCAGCATCACTCTTTGGACATTGGTTCAAATTGTACTTATCATCTTCAATAATAGGCGAATCCTTAGTAGTGCAATCCGACATTTGAAATCTATCCAAAACTTTTTCAACATAAGCCTTCTGAGATATTCCAAGAGTCCTACAAGATCTATCTCTGTGAATTTTTATGCCAATGACATAAGATGCTTCACCCATATCTTTCATTTCATAACTTTAAGATATAAATCCTTTTGTCTCATATAATAAGTTAAGATTATTACTTACTAGCAATATGTCATCTACATATAGGATCAAATGAATGAAATTACTCCCACTCATTTTAACATATATGTATTCATCCACAACATTCTCAATAAAATTATATGAGATAATAACATTATTATATGCCACTGATGGGATGCTTGTTTTAATCCATATATTGACTTCTTAAACTTACAAAATAATTTACCTCCCTGCCTAAGAAAGAATTCTTCTGGTTGCTTCATGCATACTGCCTCCTCAATATCCCCGTTCAAAAATGTCGTTTTCAAATCCATTTGATGCAACTCACGATCCATATGAGTTGTTAATGTTATAATAATTCTGAATGAATCTTTCTTAGAAACTAGAGAGAAAATCTCAAAGTAGTCAATGCCTTCCTTTTCAGTAAAACCCTTAGCAAAAAGTCTATCTTTATATCGTTTGATATTACCAGACGAGTCTTGTTTGATTTTGTAAACCCATTTACAACCAACAACCTAAGCTCCTTTAGGTAATTTAACTGGTTTTCAAAATTGATTCTTTGCCATAGATTTCATTTCTTCTTTCATGGCATCACACCATAAACCAAACTTCTACCCTACTCATGGCTTGTGAAAATGTCTTTGGATTATCCTTAGGTCCGAGATCAGACTTAGACTGCTAGAACTAAACAACAAAATCATTAGGAATAGCAAATTTTCTTACTCTTGAAGATGTCCTTGGTCCAATAGCTTCATCCAAATTTTCTTGATGACAGCTTCTTCATGGAGTGGTTCATACTTTTCATGCATAAGATCATCATGTAGTGGTTCATCTTGAATTTGTTGAACCAATTATTCTCCTACTTGATCCGATATACCAAATGGTATATGGATTTGGTTAGGCATAACCGGTGGAAGAACAACCAACTCATTTACTGTAACGCCCCGATCTCGCGGGTACAGAGACGTTAATGCGATTGATTGCACTCCAAAATTGTATTTTTATCATCACTTTTACACATATATCCTTGATTATTCCTTTATTAATTAATGCTAGTAACCCTCTTTTTGATTATGATGTGTAGTTATTTAAATAAGAGGATAAAGGTACAAGAAGCTTCATTTTATCCCTAATCCTATCTAAAATTGGATTTAAATTAAATTGAATCTAAAGGAGTAAATGATTAATCTTCATCTCCTATTCAAGTTCAAATTCAGAAATAAAGTCCTAGAAGATGAAGGGGATAAAACTAATTCTAAAAGAAAAAAGGAGGATAATTCAATTAAATAGAGTTCAAAATCAATTCAGATTCAGATTCTGACTGTACACCTTTTCGTATTCGGATCATAACGTTTACTACAGATATTCAAATCCAATGATTTAAGATGCTACAGAAAGAAGACGTGAAGGACTACAATTGTTATGTTTACCGCTCTGTCTAATTCAGCCTTCTGATGAGTCATATTCAGCAAATAACACGCCGACTTGCTGTATAATTGAATTCCTTATTGAATTAGGAAACCTTCTAATTTGTATCCTATTGTGATTAGATTTGAGGCCTATTTAAAGAGCTGAAATCTCTCATTATAAAACACTCCACATCAGAGGTCATACCTTAGGATTTTTCTTTTAGTCTCTTCTCCAAATTTCTTTTGTATTTTTTAGATTTTAGTTCTACTTCTAATTCAAGGTTTGTGAGAAGGAGAGCCATTGTAATTCGAGGTGACAGATCAATACAAGGTGTTTTCTTTCTTTTCATATCTCTTTTATTATTTACTTTATTATTTACTTTTTTTATTTTTTTTATTTATTTATTTTTTTCTTTTGCTTGTCATGTTTACCATGAGTAGCAAAATTTTTCTCATGGCTTGCTAAGACAACACCACCATGACATCTAATGTCTAGTAGATAAGTAAATTAGATCATATGCATGCCTACTCTAAATTTTATTCTTGAAAACTCATTAAGAAAAGCAATTAGGTCAAATATTTGCTAATACTTCTTAATTGTTTTTCTTAATCTATACTTGATGAAAATCTTGATATTTTAATGTTAAACTTTAATTAGTGTTATTTCAAATAGGGTTAAGATTTGCTAAATACTTTCTAGTGATTTTTTCTTACTTTATACTTGATCGACAACCTTGATATTGTAATGTTAAAACATGGATGGTATTATTTCAAATCATAACCTAGTTTCTATCTTATTTAGGATTTGAAGTGAAGTAATTATCTATCTAGCATTAGCATGTATGGTGGTTGATTATTAGTAAGCTGTGGATCTTTCTTTTAGTTTGATTTTTTATTCACATATAATTCATCTTTTCTTTTTAAAGTTATTTAAACAAAAAAAGATAATAGGAAGATAATATTACCGAAAAGCTTCCATCGCATCTCTCCCTGAGGTTAGACCCATTTAGCTCTTCCTACAACGGTTAAATTGCAATAATTCAGAGTTAAAACTAATCACATACACTTTTCATATTCTCTTTACTCTGTTTTGTGCAATCAAATTTTGGTGCCGCTGCCGGGGAGGGAACGATATATATTGTTTTCTAACGTAGGCTAGATTTTTTTATTTATTTGTTTCTCTTTGTTTTTAACATTTCTTATGTGATATGGCTTATTACGATAATTTTTTCCATTTTAATGGTAATCTATATTACACCCTGACCTATTTAAAATCAGATATTACTAACCAGACATATCATAACTTTAACCAACCAAGAATACGTAGTTGGTCTTATCCAAATCAACATATGCCCCAACTTCAATTTCATAAAACAAATTAGAATAATCATCTCTACTTCTCACCGAGTCAATGAGAATACAACACCCCTGAGCCATATTGTCAACCATCTTTCAACCATCATCTTCATATACTTCTTTTTCCACACCACCAATAGAAGAATCTAACTACTTGAAAAAGAGTACAGAATCCATGATTCAGTCCCCAAATGATCCATTCGATAGGTTAGAAGAAAAAATAGATCATATGCAAAGTTTAATGAATGAGTAAATTTTTAGACTTTCAAACATCCTTGAACTAACTAACCAAATTGATAGGAACCAAGAATCATAGTGTCTTGAAGACCTTGATCAAAATTTAATTTCATCGCACCAAAGTGAACTTGATCAGTCCCAACCCTTGGACAAATTGACAAGTTTTAACTTTAATGAGATTGAACTAGATTGTGAATGCGAACCCGATCCTCAACTTTGTGATCTAATTTCAAACTTTGAATCTATGCTGACTCCGGTGTCTTTACCCAATTTGGACCCAATTCCCGAGCCAACATTAATTCCAGTACCTGTATATTATGAAATTGGATCATCTATTTTGGGCAGTCACATTCATTTGATGGATCATGAATATGAACTTAAGTTCTTTGATTTGGAGACCACTTTTGAACCAAACCCGACTCTCGAAGCTAAATTTAATTTTCTCGAGCCAGTATTGGTTCACAATCCTATCATTTTTAAGCTTAAATCAATCACTTAATCAAGTCAAATTCTACTATTGGATCAAGGTGTAAACAATGATGACCCTGAGATGGTATTCCAAGATTGGTTATATAACCAAGATAGTTTCAATGTTAGGATCATGCATGATCCTATTCCTTTGGAGATAATAACAGTGTGCATTAAAAAGAGGTCATAAAAGGTGGGTTCCTTGATGATCACAATATTTAGATTGGGTAGCAATGCTTGGCCCAATCCGGCCACCACCCGAAACCACCACCTTGAGGTCACATTTTGCCTTCCCTTTCTTCTTTTTTATGCATACATGCATTCATTCATACTTTGAGGACAATGCATGAGATAAGTGCGGGGGGGGGGGGGGAGGGGAGGGGTTTACTAACATACTAACATAGGTCAAAATTTGAATTTCTACGGATAAGTCAAAATAAATTTGGAGATAAAAGGAGAATTCAAATTCAGAAATATTTTGCTCCTCTTATCTTCATACGCTTCTTATCCCTCTGCTTTTCTCCTATAAATACCCCTGCAGAGCAACATAGGAAGACAGATCTCAGAAGCTCAAGTCTAGGGTTTCCTTTAGATCCTCTTTCTTTCCAAATTTACTTGTATTTTTTTAGTTTTTATTTTTTTTACTTTAAAGAAGAGTTGAAGAAAGGAGAATGTTTTGTACTGAGTTGGTGACAGATTCAATAAAGGTCATTATTCTTTTTCAATCTCTTTGCTCTTTTAATTTGTGTCTCTTTTATTCTACTTTCATCTCTTTTTTGCAATCTTTAAATACCATGCTAAATTTCATCATACTTATGTGTAACTAATTCTTTAGTAGCTTGCTAATCTCTCCACCAACTAAAACCTAGATCTATGAAGATAAATTGATTGAACTCTATGCATGTTAAAAACCCTAGGGTAAGTAAATAATAATTCTTTAAGATTAGTCATGAATTGAGTTAAACTAGGTTTAGGGTATATTATTTAATAATTATTCCTGGTTTATACTTAGATGCTTTGATGGTTTAACGTTAAGTTAAAACTGCTTTTCTTAAACTATACTTTGGGACTTTGATAAACCAATGCTTAGTTTTATCTAGTGTACTGCCAACAAGGTTTAATCTCTTTCTTACTTTTCTTTCTTGGATTTGAAGCAATAGTCTAGGATTAATCTTTATAGGTTCAACATGATATTTATTCTTGATAAACTATTGTTTAGTTATGGTAGATGATTAGTTGGTTATGCTTATTCTTTCTATTTAAATCTATTTCTTACAATCAATATCTCTTTTTTCTAAGCTAACTTTAGAGAAAATTGTTCTGAAAAGCTTCCATCGCATCCTTCCCTGTGATCGACCCGTCTAGCCCTTGCTACACGGTTATATTGAGACGAGACTAAGACTTTCTAATTCTAACTCTTTCTTTATTATTTTTCGATCTCAATAAGCGATGTATATACCCAGGGCGAAAATACCCTCACATGCATACGCTAAGCATCAGTACAGGTAAGAATCAGAATACGGAAGCACAGTGGTAATATATATTCCAACAGAAAAGTCCAAGTACACAATTATCACAGGGTATAATCCAATATAATATCAAAAAGGCGTAGATTATGATCACAAGATATGAAAAGGACTGGAAGATACTAATGAACTACAAAAGGGGATCTCGCGAGCCAATTAAGGGAGATAGGTCAGGAATGAGTTAAGACTGATCCGATGCTCCTCGAAGAAATCCAAGGTTTTAACAGAAGGATCCCAACACGCTACCACTGCGCTTCTGAATCTAGACATGAAGGTCCAGGGTTGTCAGAAATAACCCAGCGAGTACGTAAGATGAAACCAATTAGCATGCACATGCAGTCACACGTGTACAGGATCAAAGTGATGTGGTTCAGGCACGCAAGTACATGCAATGACTAGTAACATAAATAGTAATCAGAGAATCAAAAGTAAATCCAAAATCAAGTAAGTACATATGTATCGATAAATCTGAATCGAAAAAATATGCTCTGAAAATCATGTCGTGAGCATAGGCATACACAGGCATGAAACCAGTATTGAACCAATAACTAAAACCAGATCATTATATTATTATTATGACTCGTCTGATTTATATGCTTCGGTATGCATCTCATTTTACATACTCCACATACAGACCGGAGAGTAAGTTATTAGAAACTGATGAGGCTCGATGAACCATATTTAGAATGGGTCTTGTACATGCCCAGGACAACAGTTCAGGAGTATCTGGTGCTGAACCAGAATGTACCGCTAGGTATCAGGACTTATTATATGCCTGAACAAGAATAGGGTGTCGCCACTCCCACAGGAATAGGCCCAAGGGCTTATGGCAACCCCGGCGGGAGATCAGGAGGAGTAGGGATGCCAGTACACTCTACGAAAACACCTGGTTGAAAGAATACCTAGAGGGGAGGTGAATATGTGTAATACTAATTTAGGACAAATAATGCGGAATAAAAGCTAAATGCTAGACACACAACGTGTAATCAAGAGTGAGTTCAAATTTCTCGTGAAGGGCTCTGGAACTGCTTCTCACGATTTCTCTAAGTTAAGAGTTGAGGTGCTTCAATAGCTCTCTTGATTGAACACAAGTGTGAGTACACAAAAAATATCTAGCATGTATGTGAATGAGCAACAATAACAGTAATGCAAGATATAAGGAGTTAAGAGTTGAGAGAAAGATCCAGACGCAAACAACAAGATATGTTTCGAGGTTCGAGCCACTGCTCTACGTCCCCGCCTTCACACAGAAGGATTTCAACTATCCACTATTGGATCTTCCACAAAGGGACCTTTACTGAGGAATTACAACTTATAAAGCAAGAAGTACACAACTCTAACTCTCAATTACACCTCTACACAAGAGGTAAGCACAAAGCCAGGCACAAAGCAAAGAAAAATACAACTTGGTGATCACAAGGATTACAAACAACTCTTGGTGATCTCAAAAGATCACAAACAACTCTTCTCACAAACAAGATCTTAAAGGATAGATTTGCAAAGAATAGCTCAAGTATGTGAGTAAAATAAAATTTTTAGAAAGAACACACAAAGAAAAACTCTTAGGAAAAACTCTTCATAGATGAAGAAATGAAAACTCTAAACTTGATTTCCCAAAACTTTGTTTTCTTTGATTTTCTAAAAACTTTGAAACAAATATAGGATAAGAGTTTTGGTACAAAAAATTCTTTAGAAAACTTATTAAAAGCACTAGAGAAGTAGAGAAATTTAGCTCTTAAAAATCTTATAGAAAACTAGCCTCAAAACCCAAATTTATAGGGGTTTGGAAAATATAGCCGTAGGGGTCAAAACATGCCCAGACATGCCTGTCGGTCGACTGGCCAATGGTCGATTTTTTGATCATTTAAGGCTGTCAGTTAACTGGCTGGTCGACAGCCTAAAGGCAAATAGCCTATTAGTCGACCGCCCAGTCGACCGACCAAACTCGAGAGTGGGTTTGATCCAGTCGGTCGACCATGCAGTCGACCGGTCCATGGGCTAAGGCCTTATGTACATCCTTATGCACATCGGTCGACCGACTGGTCGACCGCCAGTAGCCCAAAAATTGGGTTTTATAGGTTAGAGAAATTTGACTTTTAAATATCTATAAAATTCAATAAAATCTCATAAAATTCACAAAAATAAGTTCATTGAAAATATTTGATGTACAAATATGTGTGATAAAAAATCAACACATATTACAAACTATTTGAACTATTTTTGAGGCTTAGAAATTAAAGCTTAAATAGAAAACTGTATTATCCAAAAACTTATATTTTGAAATGAAAATTCGTTTTCTCCAAAACTTGTATAAACACAAAAATAAGATATTGAAACATATTTGAAGCATAGAATGCATGGATAGAATCCAATACACATAGTACATGACATATACTTATTTTTGACATTAAGTCCAAAATAAGTTTTGATAAAAATAAAACTTAAACACAACTAGATATACATTAAAATATGTTTTTCTAAACAATATGAACCATCAATGTAGGGGTGAGCATCGGTCGGTTCGGTTCGGTTTTTGCTAAGTTTTTATAAAACCGAACCGAACCGATTAGACTTAGCAACCGAACCGAACCGACTCTGTTCGGTTTTTCGGTTTTTTCGGTTAGGCCAATATTTTTCCATCATTTCTTACATTTTTTAATCACCATTATATTATCATCCTTTAATATTCTAATCTCAAATATTCAATACCCAAATTAGAAATAAGAAAAAGACCCTAACCTTAATGTGAATTAAAAATTTCATATTCTAAAACTTTTACGCTATATTTGAACTCTTATATCAAAAGTCACATAATTATTACAAATTTTAATGGCAAGAATGAAAAAAAAAGAACTATATTAATATAAATATTATTATTAATTGTGATAGTGTACTTAACATAACTTTCACATATTCAACATAAAAAAGATGGTATTGCTAGAAGTAATGAGATAAGTATTCACCAGTTTTTATTATAAACTATATGATTCACTAAATTGAATTTAGGTGGGGTGATATATAGAGTAAGAGATTCGGTTCGGTTCGGTCGAGTTCGGTTTTTGAAACACAAAACCGAAACCGAACCGAACTAGGGTGGTTCAGTTCGGTTCAGGTTCGGGTTTCGGTTTTTGATCGGTTATTTCGGTTACAACCGAACTCTGCGCACCGCTACATCAATGTATATGGATGAAATTCAATATACATATAAATCATGTAAAACTTCTTTTGATGAAATCTATTTATAAAGTAATAGATGTATTCTTGAAAATCCGAAACACTAAAAAAAATGAAACGGTTAAGCTGAAATGAAAACTTTTGAACTTGTATGTGTGTATACTTGAGCATATCAAAACTAAGTTATCCTTACATAAGATCTAAACACTAAACTAAATAAAACTAAACTGAAGTTTTCTTGTAGATCTTCTTCTTCAAGACGACTCGATCCAAAGAGCTTGACTTCATCTCGAGTACTAGATGCGGTCTTGATGCGCAAGCTCTCAAATCAACACGTATTAACTCCAAACCTTGACTTTAAATTCTTCGTAGAAGCTAAATACCTACTAAAATCTTGATCAATATCTAAAACTTAATAAACACAAGATCATTAGTAACTTAATTTCATAAGTTAGTCATCATCAAAACTAAGTTGAAGGGCCTTTGGGCTAACAATCTCCCCCTTTTTGATGATGACAAAACTTATGAGGTTATATATGCATGAATTAAAGATAAACTTCATAGAAGCTCCCCCTTAACTCATACATAGCATACAACATAAAGATATTCAATGAAGTGCATAAACAAAAACACATATACATGCATAAATATAAATAAGCATGCATATATAAGTAACCAAAAACATATATGCATAACCAAAAAATAACATGCATATATAAACACTACATTTCTCTTCCCCTTATTGTCAATCATCAACAAGGGGTGAGAAAAAATAAACAATACCAATAAAAAAATATTTTTATATCAATTGAAAGAAGCCAATTGAAAGATAAACAATCTTTTCACCAATTTATACCAATAGAAAGAAATGATACCAATTGAAAGTAAATTTTAAACCAAAATTTTTAGGTAAATACTAAAATTATTTTGCTATATAGATACCAATTTGAAAATAATACCAATTGAAGGTTATTGACACCAATATTGAAAATGTTAGCATTTTCTAGAACAAAATATTTTTCTTCATAAAAAGTGAGAGTGAGATACCAATTGAAAATAAATACAATTGAAAGATAAATCAAAAATTTTTTCGTTTATGGAATACCAATAAACCTAATGCATAAGCTTGTAAAGACACCAACTATTACTAAGAACTAAATCAAGTTTAGCATAAAATAATTTGTGCTTTAAAACATGTATGGACAATGTAAAACCAGCACAATCAAAATCATATATATGTATGTATGAAAAAGAAAATACCACTTGAGATTTGATGCATACATATATGAGAAAAATAGTATGACTATAAAAAAATTAATTTTCTTGATAAATATGTGTATAACTCATAACTACCACCCTATAATGCACATGTTTAAAAGGATATTCATTAAAGAACAAACAAGGCATGGTCGCCCATCCACCCGCCCTCGTAGGGTAGAAGTTTTCAAAAATAAGATTTGAAAGTATTCTAACATAGTTTGAAAACACTACTAATTGAAGAAAACTAGTTTTAAGATAATTTTGAAAACTAGTACGAAATTTTTAAGTAAGAAATAAAAATAAATATATATCCTATGAAAATTTGCTAAATACATAATAATTTGACACTCAAAGAGCTATGAAGCACATTAATTTTCATGAATCCAAAATCATGAGTAAACACAAAATATAGAGTGTACAAAAATCATATAATAAACATAATCATGAAGATAAGGCAATGAAGCTCAATTAAAACAAATAAATTCCTTTTATAAAAAAATGAAATTATAAAATATGAAAAATTTTATTTTTACTAAAAACTAAACAAACTTCAAGGTATATGTATGTATTATCAGAACTAAGACATACATTTTATCCCAAACATAACTTGAGTCTTTAAAATAGTACATGGCATATAAAGCAATTAACTCTAGGATAGAACATGTATATCTAACAGTTTTGACAAAATTTACATATACATGAAGCTAAGCAAAAACATATATATAAAATAAGGAATACAAGTGTAAATGCAAGAATCATCAAAAGTAGGTTATACAAATATATGTAATGAGTACACATGAGCAATGAAGCACTCAAACATAATAATCAAGTGTAGCTCACTAATTGTATAGGTATAAGCACAAGTTTTAATGAAAATTACATATAAATATGTAATCAAAATATGAAGTGCACAAAACATCAAAATATGATTGTGAAATCATTAGTGTAAATGCAAGTGTTATTAGAAGTAGGATATACACAACAGTTAAACTAAAATGAGAAAACAAAAAAAATGAATTCATATAAATATGGGTGTATCTCAAATACTATCTATGTATATCACAAGTCTAATAATCATTTGCATTTAACCATAATGAACATGAAAATCAAAACATGCTAAAAATCAACAATTTGAAAGCATGTAAACATAAACAAAGAGTTGAGATAATTATCAAACCAAGTGAAATAGTCTGTAAATCTCCAAACTATGGTGGTCCTCCCACCAAAGCTCCCTTGAAAGTGATGCATCTAAAAATGTGATCATTTAGCTCGAAACGCATCCACCATCAAGGCACCAATACTCTCACGTCTTGTGAGAGCCCATACCTATTTCAAATGAAATAGAATGGATTTTGGTACCCAAACTTTCTTAAGTCCATGGGGGTTAGCACCTTTCCTAACCCAAATATTTTTATTTATAAAATTTGAAGCATGTATTTTATCATAACAAATTTTTGCAAGGTGGCTCGTACGACCACAATGTGCACAAGCGTACACATTAGCATACATAGAATTATGTGTGTGAGCATGATGAGCATGTGCATGCCGTGGAGGATGTGCATGCATATGTGGAGCATGTTTCTTATGAAACATGGATTCCAATCTCTTATGATTCATGACACATTGGCTCAAAGTGGAGCCCAAATAATCAACACTCTTTTTTAAAACAAAAATATTATTTTCAATAATAGAAGAAGATGTGGTTCATGCATTCTTAATACAAGAAGTTGAACCAATGGAAGCATGATAAACATGGGAATCAAAATCATTTTTCAAAGAATTTTTTTCAATAGAAATGCATTCCAACTCTTTTGAAATCAAAACAATTCTGTTTTTCAAAGAATCATTTTCTTTTAAAATAAATTCAAATTTTGAAGACAAAATATCATTTTTATTTTTCAAAATCTCATTTTCTTTTAAAACAAGATCGAGTTGAGTTTTCAAAGAATCCTTTTCACTTGAAATCTCAACCCACTCTTGCAATATCATATTAAGTATTAAAAACAAATTTTTATTTTCTTCTCTTAATTCAAAACTCTTACTTTTCAAAAGTTTGTATTTTGAAAGCAAGTTTTCACAAAATTTAGAAAGCTTTTCATTTAAAGTATGGGTATCCATAGCATTATCATCAAGAAAGAGCTATCATAATCATCTAGATGAGTATTTGATTTTACCTTAAGGGGGTCATTCTCTTGGACAATGAAGCAAGCTTGATCGGACTCATCTCTTCTTGCTTCTCTCTCAAAAGTGTGTGAAGCTTGTTCCTTGAGAGAGCTCAAAATGTTTCACACTGAAAAAGCGGAATCCCAATGAGAAACAAAAGATAAATATTTTTTACTTAGTGTTTGCCTAAGTGCATGCAATGCTAGTTATTAGCCATAAGTACTTATCATTACCAAAATAAGATTTCTTGGTAGTGGCAAGATAGACATGCAATCCTAGGGCTTGAGGTATGCACTCATCTTAAATTTCTACATGTCAATGTTGAAAATCATACATGGGAGGGGCAAGAAAATATATGAGTGTAAACTAATATGTGTGCAAAGCAACAAATAAATTAGCAATTGAGGATATCACTCCTAGGTGGTTAAACCGAACATAGGGGTTCAAAAAATATAGCTGTTGAGGTCAAAACATGCCCAGGTAGTCCTGTCAGTTGACCGCCAGGTCGACCGGCCAACAGTCAAATTTTTGACTGTTTGATGCTGTCGATCGACCGGCCAGTCGACCGCCCTCAAATGCAAATAGCCTGTTGGTCGATCGCCCGGTCGACTGACCAAACCCGAGAGTGGGTTTGATCCTGTCGGTCGACCGTGCGATCGACCGGCCCATAGGCTAAGGCCTTGTGCACGTCCTTGTGCACATTGGTCAATGGACCGGTCGACCGCCAATAGCCCAAAAGCTGTGTTTTATAGGTTAGAGAAATTTGACTTTTAAATACCCATAAAATCCCATAAAATCCACAAAAATAAGTTTATTGAAAATATTTAAAGTGCAAATATGTGTGATAAAAAATCAACACATATTATTAACTATTTGAACTATTTTTGAGGCTTAGAAATTAAAACTTAGATTTTGAAATGAAAATTCGTTTTCTCCAAAACTTGTATCAATATAAAAATAAGATTTTGAAACATATTTGAAATATAGAGTGTATGGATAGAATCCACTACACATAGTAAATGATATACTTATTTTTGACATTAAGTCCAAAATAAGTTTTGATAAAAATAAAACTTAAACACATGACTAGATATACATCAAAATAAGTTTTTCTAAACAATATGAACCATCAATGTATATGGATGAAATCTAATATACATATAAACTATGTAAAACTTCTTTTGATGAAATCTATTCATGAAATAAAAGATGTATTCTTGAAAATTTGAAACACTAAAAAAATGAAACGGTTAAACCGAAACGAAAACTTTTGAAGTTGTGTGTGTATGTATATGTGTGTATACTTGAGCACATCAAAACTAAGCTATCCTTATATGAGATCTAAACGCTAACTAAACAAACTTAAACTAAAGTCTTCTTGTAAATCTTCTTCTTCAAGACGACTCGATCCAAACTCGATCCAAAGAGCTTGTTCGTCTCGAGTACTAGATGAGATCTTGGTGAGCGAGCTCTTGAATCTATATGTGTTAGTTTCAAAACTTGACCTTGAATCCTTTGTTAAAGCTAAACACCTACTAAGATCTTGATCAATATCTAAAACTTAATAAATACAAGATCATTAGTAACTTAACTTCATAAGTTACTCATCATCAAAACTAAGGTGAAGGGCCTTTGGGCTAAATTGGTGGCCTTCAGGTAGAATCTCAAGTTTTAGTCGCAAAATATTTGTATGACCACCATAAATACGGAAACTATATCGGTATGATTGGTAGTGAAAAGTGCATTTTTATCATAACATTTACCATCACATTTTCATATTTATTCATTTAATTCTGCACATTTATTAATATTTTGTAATTTATTATGTGCAGGCCTCGAAATAATAAAAAGAAAGAATTAAAGCCTAAAAAGAGCCCAAAAGCCCATGTTTGAAGCCCAAGTGCAAAAGTGCAAATATCAAATGTCAAAAGTGCAAATACACAAGGGCTAAAGTTGCAAATATTAAAAGAAGAGAGAAGGATAGACTTCTATTCAACCCTAAATGCTTGCAGGATGAGGATAAAGGTCAAAGGAGAAGAGTTTAAAGATAAAAATGTTTAAAAAAATTCGGATTCAGACTGTACACATTTTAGTATTCAGATCATAACTTTTGCTACAGATATTTAAATCCGATAATTCAAGATGCTCCAGAAAGAAGACTTGAAGACCTACAACTCTTATGTTGATCAAACTTTCCAATTCAGTCAGCAGATAAGCCAATTTTGGCGATCAACATGATAATAAGTTACAGGATAGATTTGAACTTCTATGGATAAGTGCCACAAGTCTGGAGATAAGATTTTTTTGGGAGAGTCGTACCGGGACTCTACATCTTCCAGCTCCTATAAATACCCCTGCAGAGCAACAGAGAAGAGCGTCCAGCGTCCAGCGCAGTACAGGGCCAAAATTAGGGTTTCTTCTGGTTTTCTTCTTTTGTAATTAGGTTTTTCTTTTTATTTTCAAGAGAGAGAGAGGCTTATGTTGAGCGTGACACTGATGTACCTTCCTCTTCTCTGCCATTGTACTGATTAATAAAGGTAATCTTTTCTTTTGTTTTTATGTCATTGCTTTACTTTTCTTTTTGTTTTCTTTTTCTTTTCTACTTTATTTCTCTTTGATCTATGTTGATTGTATATGAGCATGCAAGTGATTTCTGAAGCATGAATATAACGAGTCTTAGCGAGAGCCAACAATATTTCATGGAGATGTTCTCCTCCTCAAGGTACGTATCAATTCATGCTTGCCAAGGCTTGATGATCTAATGCGAACAGGGGACTGAGATCAATGCTATGCTTTATGCGTTCATGCCTCCAAAGCAAGGTAGAAAGTGTTAAGATTTCATATTGTTCCTCAACCAAGGTTAGTATTTCTTTTATTTTATTTTATTTTATTTTCTTTTCTTTTGTAGATTAAATCACAACTCTTCTACCAATTCTTTATTTGCCGACTCATTGTAAAATACCGCCTTCTTCTTAACTTAGCTTAAAAATAAATAATTTTTAGGGTAAAACTTACAAACGCTTCCATCGCTAGTCCCTCCCTGAGGATCACGACCCGCATAGCCTTGCTACAGCGGATAGTATAGAACACTTGCACACCTTTAATTCTCAGATCTAATATTCATATTTTGTGTGCAGGTAAAAGTTCAATCAAAATTTTGGCGCCGTTGCCGGGGAGGGACGGTAAGTTTTTATCTCTAAAAAAAAATATTAACTATTCTTTTATTCTTTTCTGTTTGCAGGTATGGAGAACAGGAAACAGAAACATAGCAGCAGCAGTGGACATACAGCTATTCTGTGCCTCTGCCCTCGAAGGCAGAGCACCAGAACCTACTGTATTGCCGCGGATCCGCGGCCAGAGCCCCGGAAACGCGGCAACAGTAGAGAACTACTGATTCAACTTTTTGCAGGTTGCTGCAAATTGTAAATTCTGTTTACTGCTCTATTCTGTTTTGTTCTGTGATATACCTGTAAATTGCTAATAATTCAACAGTAAATTATTTGTTGTTAAAATAAAAATTGATTAGACATTTGCATATTAGGCACGTGTCTTTTCAATTTATTTATTTTTACTGTTGAAGAGTGCTGGGGAGGCAAGGTGCGTACGCATTGCATGTAGAATAGGACTCATCTCTTGGTTGATTTTCTGCTTTGAGTGATTCTTATCTATTTATCTTGTACACTTGCACTAATTCATCTTAAGGGCATAACCCATTAACAAGATAAGGTGGGGATTTCATCACCCTTCCTTAGCCCAAAAATCATATCCAAAGCACTCACTAACCCAAGCCTAACTTAAAAATTAGTAGACGTTGGCCCTAGGGACATCTCGGACTCAATAGGAGATTATCCTAAGGGGGAACAGTGTTGGAAGTTGACTCTTGCCAAATCAGTATTTAGGAAGGGGATTGAGGCCGAAAGCCCGAAGATTGGTGTTTATTTAATTAAGGAACGTCTTTGACGGAAAACCTCCCACCACTCTTGCCCTGACCTGGCTGATTAACTTGTGGTCAAAGTCTGCACCCTACCTCCTATGGACAGTCTAACCAGTTAGGAGTCGTCTAGGTCATAGGTCTACCCTAACTTAGGTTAGAATTTTTTTCTTTTTTGTTTGTTTATTTGTTTGTTTTCTTTTTCTTTGTTTGTGTCTGTGTGATATGGCATATAATAATAATTCCAATTTTAATCCATATTACACACCTAACTATTATTCGGATATTACCAACCCGACATATCATAACTTTGACCAATCTAGTGTGCCGGAATGGTCTTATCCGAATGACTATAACCCACACCCCCATCTTATAACTATAATTTTCATAATAATTTCAACTCTTCACAGAGTTCATGGGGTTTCGAGTCCCCCGAGTTTAATTCTCAACCAAATTGTCCTTTATATCCATCTAGTCCACATTCCTTCAATGATTCATACTCTGATCCCCTATTCAGAATAGATCACTATCTATCGGGGAAAATGATAAGTATGCATAAGTCCAAGCAACAATCACCATCAATCGCAGACATGATGATGCGTGAGTCCACCGACTCACAACTTCATCACGATTACCCGTCTTATTTTCAAGTCCAATCAGAACATGATGCACCTATCGACTATGAAGGGATGCTTGCAGCCATGACTCAGGCTAAATTAGCCCGTGATCATGACATAGATTTGATGGTTCAATCTTTACATTCTCACAGTTCGGCCATTTCCGCTTTCGTTGACCACTCGCTTAGAGCCGACGAACCAAGTTGCTTTGGACAACAAGATTCTAATTCAGTACCATCATGTGAACTTGCCGAAACTTCAAAATCTGATAACTTGGCAAGTTTTTCCTTTCATGAATTAGAACTTGAACATGAATATGATCATGATCTTCAACTTGATGATTCAATTTTATTTCCTGATCCAATAATGACTCCAGTGTCTCCACCTGATTTTACTTTTCCCGAGTCAACATTGGATCCTATTCCAATTCATAATGAAATTGAATCACCCATTTTAGATGATCATATTGAACTTGACCAATTATGCAATTTTGAAAATCCTATGCATAAATTGGCAAGTTCTTTTTATTACATTGAACCCAATGAGATATGCGACCTATATTCTCACAATCTCTTTACTTCTGAAACTGATTGTACAATTCTGACGGAAGATGTTGAGCTTAGTTTTGAAGAATTGTATGGCGATGAGCTAGAATTCCTTAATATTGGAAGTAAAGAGATATCACCCATATTAGGTCACATGGAAGAAGATTGTGGACTTGAGTTTCAATTTCTTGACTTGGACTCAATTCTTGAACCTAGCCCGACTCCTGAGCCCTTACTTGATTTGAGCATCTTCCTTGAGTCGGTATTCGTTCCCGTACCTATAATGTCCAAGTCAATAATTCCATCTTTTCATACTCCATTTTGGGACAAGGAGGTTGAGACAATTAACTCTGAAATTTATTATGAAATTTGGAAATTTGATGGGGTGGAAATACTAAAAATTGATTATACATATATTTTAGTGGGTTATGTAAGGAAAGTTTCTGGTGGGTTCCACCAAATTATCTGTTATCTTGATTGGGCCGCATTTCGTGGACCAATTAGACCACCTCCGGAACCACCACCCTAAGGTAACTTCCGCCTTCCCTTGTTCTGTTTCATGCATATATGCATTCATTCATACATTGAGGACAATGCATGAGATAAGTGTGGGGGTGGGCTTTACTAACATACTAACATAAGTAGACACTAACAAAAATTTGCTAATAAAAAAAAATTTAAAAAAAATGTTATAAAAAGGAAATATTTTGACTTATTTTTTTGAAAGAAATCTAAGTTAGTTTTAAGGATTAGGAAAATCGTGATTAGGATTTCTAAAAACTTGGTCAAAATAAATAAATTGTTTAAAATTTTAGGTATAGGAGAGAAATTGAATAAGTAATTAGTCTTGATTTTTACCTTAATGAAATATGCATACCTAATGCATATCTAGGATTCTAAGACAAAGACCCTTGTGCCTCATAAAAAAAAAAAAAAAAAAAAAAAAGAAAAAAAATCACTAATTAAGCTGGATACATGTGCCTCAAGAAGCATAAGTATTCATGCCTAAAGGTGTGTAAAAAAAAATAAAGTCCTTAGTTTTGGGGCCTAGTTCACTCGAATTTGAGTCCGCGGGGTGTTTTCTCACCTGGTGCCCTAAAGCCAACCGGTTTGGGAGTCATCGACCTTAAGTTCGTTACATGGGTGGATTAGAAAGCCTAAGAAAATTAAGGAAAAATTACTTACATATGTACTAACACATCTAATAGTCAATTAGTTAGGTATGAGGGCCTCAAGAAGCCTTGATACTTACACGAAAGAAAATTAGATGAGTTATACATATCAAAAAAAAAGTATATATAAATTAATAAATAATAAAGAGGCATGAGAGTCCAAGTTAAGGAATTCCTAGCATAAATTCATAAGGATGCATACGATTTTTGGTAACGAAAAAGACTATATTAAAAATTCAATTTTGACCCTTACCTAAAATGGAAAACAATTAACTTTATTAAGACTAAGTTTAAAGAATGAATAAAAATGAGGATCCTAAAACTTATAGACTACTTAGTCTCTTTAATAATAATTCAAATATTTTCTTTTTACGGATTTTGTGGGTGCAATCCGCTGAAAACCCTCACGAGACAACACTCGTCCTCTAGGGTAACCTAGAGGTTTAACGGCTTGTTGCACATGCTAAGTGCAATCGTGATTCCTATGAAAGTGAGTTAGGTTAGATTAATTTTTCTTTTCTTTTTCTTTTTCTTTGTTTTTACTCGAGGACGAGCAAAAAGATAAGTGTGGGGGTGTGATTGGTAGTGAAAAGTGCATTTTTATCATAACATTTACCATCACATTTTCATATTTATTCATTTAATTCTGCACATTTATTAATATTTTGTAATTTATTATGTGCAGGCCTCGAAATAATAAAAAGAAAGAATTAAAGCCTAAAAAGAGCCCAAAAGCCCATGTTTGAAGCCCAAGTGCAAAAGTGCAAATATCAAATGTCAAAAGTGCAAATACACAAGGGCTAAAGTTGCAAATATTAAAAGAAGAGGGAAGGATAGACTTCTATTCAACCCTAAATGCTTGCAGGATGAGGATAAAGGTCAAAGGAGAAGAGTTTAAAGATAAAAATGTTTTAAAAAATTCGGATTCAGACTGTACACGTTTTAGTATTCAGATCATAACTTTTGTTACAGATATTCAAATCTGATGATTCAAGATGCTCCAGAAAGAAGACTTGAAGACCTACAACTCTTATGTTGATCAAACTTTCTAATTCAGTCAGCAGATAAGCCAATTTTGGCGATCAACATGATAACAAGTTGCAGGATAGATTTGAACTTCTATGGATAAGTGCCACAAGTCTGGAGATAAGATTTTTTGGGAGAGTCGTACCGGGACTCTACATCTTCCAGCTCCTATAAATACCCCTACAGAGTAACAGAGAAGAGCGTCCAGCGTCCAGCGCAGTACAGGGCCAAAATTAGGGTTTCTTCTAGGTTTTCTTCTTTTGTAATTAGGTTTTTCTTTTTATTTTCAAGAGAGAGAGAGGCTTATGTTGAGCGTGACACTGATGTACCTTCCTCTTCTCTGCCATTGTACTGATTAATAAAGGTAATCTTTTCTTTTGTTTTTATGTCATTGCTTTACTTTTCTTTTTCTTTTCTACTTTATTTCTCTTTGATCTATGTTGATTGTATATGAGCATGCAAGTGATTTCTGAAGCATGAATATAACGAGTCTTAGCGAGAGCCAACGATATTTCATGGAGATGTTCTCCTCCTCAAGGTACGTATCAATTCATACTTGCCAAGGCTTGATGATCTAATGCGAACAGGGGACTGAGATCAATCCTATGCTTTATGCATTCATGCCTCCAAAGCAAGGTAGAAAGTGTTAAGATTTCATATTGTTCCTCAACCAAGGTTAGTATTTCTTTTATTTTATTTTATTTTATTTTATTTTCTTTTTGTAGATTAAATCACAACTCTTCTACCAATTCTTTATTTGCCGACTCATTGTAAAATACCGCCTTCTTCTTAACTTAGCTTAAAAATAAATAATTTTTAGGGTAAAACTTACAAACGCTTCCATCGCTAGTCCCTCCCTGAGGATCACGACCCGCATAGCCTTGCTACAGCGGATAGTATTGAACACTTGCACACCTTTAATTCTCAGATCTAATATTCATATTTTGTGTGCAGGTAAAAGTTCAATCACGGTACCTGTAACACCCAGTTCCCAGAATACATACTTAGTTGCGTATTCATATTTTTCAATCATATTTTTTGATTTAGTGCCTGTATTTGTTTTGTATTATGAATTATATATATGATCATTTTGCCTTGGATCCGGATTCGTGAACTCGGAGTCAGCTCTAGTCCGAAACGCAGACCCGATCCTAGGATATTGCTTATTCTAATCTTTTTGATAGTCAGATTTGACTGATTGTAGTTTCAAACGTTGTTTTCTAATATTCTAGATTTTTTTATGATTTTCTGAAATTTTTCTGAAATAAATTGAAAATCTTCAAAACCGACCAGTACCGCTGATCGATTCTCAGATTTTTAATTTACAAAGGGAATTAAATTTTTAGAAACAGCTTTCATATTATTTCTTAAAATTATATTTCTATCTAAATACAATTTTTGAGATTTTTTTGAATTTATCAAAATTCCACCGGATTTGGTGTTGGCCAGCATCGCTGGTTGATTCCAGGATTTTTAGTTTACAATCAGAGTTAAATTTTTAGAATCCACTTTCACCTTATTTCTTAGAATCACATTTTCTATTTAAATATATTTTTAGATATTTTTTAGAATTTATTGAAGTTTGACCGGTTTTGGTGTTCCAGTATCGCTGGTAGATTCTAGAATTTTTATTTTAAAAATCAGATAAAATTTCTAAAAATTTATTTCATCATGTATCTAAAATAATATTTACTATTTTTAAGAATTTTTTGAGACCTTTCCAGATGGTCCAATTTTCTGGCATTTTCGGTGTTTTTGGGATTTTTCTGGATCCGAAGTATTATCTATATAATTTTGTTTTCTTTCTTTTTCGTTCCTTCCCCATTTTCCCCATCCACTCTCTTTTCCTTTCTTTTTCCTTTTTTCTTTCTTTTCTTTTTCCCCAAAAATCCTCCACCACAAAACTCCCCAAAATATCTTCCCCCTTTTCTTTTTATTTTATTTTCCTTTTCCTTTTCTTTTTCCTTCTATTTCTTTCCCATTTTCCTTCTTCTCCCTAGTGCCGATGCAGTCTCTCCCCTCCTTCCTCCTCCTTTTAAAATTCTTTCCCTCTCCCTCAACTCTCAATCTCCCTTTCAATCTCTCTCTCTCTCTCCCCATCTCCTCCTCTTTCTCCTCAACCTTTGAATTTCTTCCTTCTTCCTCTCTCTCATCAACTTCAACTGGCTACCACCACCATCATCGGTGCCTTCTCCCAACTCCATCGCCGCCCAGCTACTCCAACGAGCCCCTCCTCTTTCTTTTTCCTTTTTTCTTCCTTTCCTTTTCTTTTCCTTTTCTTCTACTTTTTCTTTTTCTTTCTTTTCTTTCCCTCTCTCTCTCCTCTGGACTTGGCGCGTCGGCTGTGCGGCCGTCGACCACCTAGCCGCCACTTGGCTGGTTAATCGCCCCTCTTTTTCACTCTCTTGGATCTCCTTTCCCTCCCCTAAATCTCTTTTTCCTCTCTCTCTTTCCCCTTGTCATTCTCTCTCCCCTCCTCTGTTGGGCGTCGCTGGCGGCCAAGGTCACTGCCGGCCAACTCTCTGGCCGGCAAAGGGCTGACCAAGCCCTCCCAGTGGGCCCCATTTTTTAGGGGCTGCATGAGCAGCCCCTCCATTCATGCAGCCCCTCCATTCCTCTCTCCATTCATGCAGCCCCTCCATTCCCTCTCTCTCATCTCATCTCTCGCTCTCTCTCCAGCTCTCTCCCTATTCCTTTCTCTTTCTACTCTTTCTCTCCCCTTTCTCCACTATTTCTCTCTCTTTCTACTATCTCTCTTTCTCTCTTTCTCTCTCTAGAGCTCTCTTTCTCTCTCTAGGCCTCTGATTGAGGCAAAACCTGCACACAAAGTAAAGAATTTAGATTTAAGAATGAAGATGTGCAAGTGCTCAATTCTTACCGCTATAGCAAGTGGCTATGCGGGTCGTGATCCACAAGGAGGGTTTTACGATAGAAGCGTTTACGTTCTTTATTGAAATCTTATGAACACAAAACGAGAGTTCTTCTCTGTTTTAAGTTAAGAAAATGAAAAAGAAAGTTATGTTAAAGTTAAGAAGAAAGTGAGAGATGAAGAAGGTGGAAAAAATCAGAAAATGAAAGAAGCGACTATGTACAATGAGTCGAAAAAGAATGATAACGATTTGGAAGAAGTGGTGATCTATACTAAAGAAATAAAAGAAAAGAAAGAAAGAAAAGTGAAGAAGACTTACCAAGTTTGATTGATGACTTACTTGGAAACCTTTGCATGTTCTACCTTTGTTTAGGAGGCGTTCAATGCATAGATCATAAGTCCGAGCTCAGTCCCCGTTCGCATTATATCATCAAGTCTCGCACAAGCATGAAGTGATACGTCTTGAGGAGGAGAACGTCTTCATGAACTATCGTTGGCACTCACATAACGTCGTTATACTTGCGCTATGGAATTCACTTGCAAACTCAACAAAAACAAACGAGGTAAAGTAGAAGAGGAAGAAAAAAGCAAAAGAAAAGGAAAGTAAAGATACGAACATAAACAAAGTTTACCTTTATTGCTTGAAACAATGAAAGAAAGGAGGAGGGTACATCGGTGTCACTCTCAACATATGCCTCTCTCTCTTACTTACATGAATCATCTTCTAACCTAAGCTTACATACAATTTACATAAAAAGAAAAGAGAAACCTAAACTAAGAAATGGAAAACTAGTCTAAAATCCTAACTCTGCATTGGCGTCCCATTTTCAGTACAAGTACATGCCTTTTATAGGCAAAAACCAAATCTATAGAATCCCAGGGAGGTCGGGGGAGCAAATGCTCCCCCTAAGCCGGGCCTTCTGACTTTATCTGTAGTTAGATTTTCAGTTTGGGTCCAGAATTCTGACGAAATGGCCTTCGATTCTTGGCTTTAACCGATCGATTCTGAGAGGATTCTTCTCAACCGGTTTTCAACCTCTTGATTTTGCCCTGATTTTCTGAGTACGAATTAATTCTGATTTAATTCAGAATTTTGGTAGGCTTTGGGCTCATTTCTCTTCATCTCCTTACAGATTGGGCCTGCAAATAAATTAAGCAATTAATTAGGACAATGCAAGATTTTATTCTATAATAAGTATGGAAATATGATATTAAATATGCAACGTTAGCGACCAATCACACCCCCATACCTATCTTTTGCTCGTCCTCGAGCAAAACAACTAAACTATACTAAGGATTATTAGACCACTTTCGCAGGTCGCGCGATTGCACTGAGCATGTACAACAAGCCGCTAAACCTCTAGGTTTCCCCCAGAGGACGAGTTTTGTCTCGTGAGGGTTTTCAGCGGATTGCACCCACAAAATCCATAAAGAAAGGGAAATAAAGAGTTAGTATTTTCGAAAAGCATTTTGAAAGAGAAAAATATTTGAAATATGATTGTAAGATCTAAGCAATCTATAAGTTATAGGAAAACCGAATTTTTCATTCCTAAACTTAGTCTCTATTCAAAAATTTGTTATCAATCAAAGTAAGGAGTCAAATTGTACTTCTCATCTAGTCTATTACTTTACCCTAAGTCATATGCACTTTGTGATTGTGAAGTTTACTAAGGGTTCTTCAACATTAACTCCTATGCCTTATATTTATTTATTTTTTTTGTGAAATTTATTTCTCAATTTTATTAGGCTTTCTAATCTGCCCATGTAACAAGCATTCAGTCGGTGACACCCAAACCAGACAGTTTTAGGGCACCAGGTGAGAAAACACCCCTAAGGACTTAAATACTCGAGCAGATAAGGCCACAAAACCAAGGTTTTTATTTATACGATGTACCCCTTTTAGGCGTGAATACTTATGCTTCATGAGGCATAAATATCCAGCTTAATCAGAGGATACACATTTTTTTCTCATCTAATTATCTTTTGCATAAATACTAAGGCTTGCTTAGGCCAAAGCACCTAGCTAATCAATAATTAGACTTTTTTTTCTTTTTTTCTAACTCATCTAATTATCTTTTGCATAAATACTAAGGCTTGCTTAGGCCAAAGCACCTAGCTAATCAATAATTAGATTTGTATTATTATATATATATATATTTTTATAAGGCATAAGAATCTTTGTTTTTGAACCCTAAGTGTGTAAGTGTATGAAGTGTGCATATTTCATCAAGGTAAAGATCAAGACCAAATTACTTTGACTAATTTTCTTCCTAACCCTAAAAATCAAACAAATAATCTTATTTTGACCAAGTATAAGAAATCCTAATTTGGATCTTCCTATTCCTTAAAATTAACTTAATTTCTTACAAAAATAAGTCAAAATATTATTTCTATTTTTCAAAAAGTTTTTAATAAAAAGAAAACCTAAGCTATGTTAGACCCTCCCCCACACCTATCTCATGCATTATCCTCAATGTATGAATTAATGCATAGATGCATGAAAAAGAAGAAAGGGAAGGAAAGTGTTACCATAAGGTGGTGGTTCCGGTGGTGGTCTGATTGGTCCACGAAACGTGGTCCAATCAACTTTTCGTTGGGTTCGGAGGAACCCACCAGAAATTACTTTAATATAACCCATTAAAAAGATGTGTCCATAAAGGATTTTTATTAAGTATGTGACCCCATCTAATTTCCAAATTCTATAACTAATTTCGGAGTCAAATTTGTCAACCACCTTGTCCCAAAATGGAGTATGAAATAATATAATGATTGATTTGGACTCAGGAAGTATAGGAACTAATACCGACTCAGGAAGGTGACTTAAGTTAAGTAAGGATTCAGGAGTCGAAATAAGTTCGGAATGGGGTCCAAGTCAAGAAGTTGAAACTCAAGTCCACAATTATTTTCCAACAATGGAATGTGACTTAATGTTGGTGATTCAAGTTCATGAATGATAAGTGGGGGAATCAAAACTGACTCGAAAATATTACTCAAGTTTGGTAATAAAATAGGAGTCAATATTGATTCAGAAAGTTGAACTGGATCACAGATTTGGGAATCTAGGTCACATATCTCATTGAGTTCAATATCAAAAAATGAGAACTTGCCAATTTATCAATGGGATTTTCAAGATTATAAAATTGGTCAAGTTCAATATGATCATCAAAGATGGGTGATTCAATTTCATGATGAATTGGCACAGGATCCAATGTTGACTCGGAAAAAAGATTGAAATCAGGTGTAGATACCGGAGTCATTATTGAATCAGGAAGTAAAATTGAATCACTAAGTTCTAGTTCATGATCATATTCATTTTCAAGTTCTATTTCAGGCAAGGGATAACTTGCCAAACTATCAATTTCATTTGGAGTTTGGGCAAGTTCAAATGGTTGTTCTGAAATAGAATCTTGATTTTAAAATTACATGACTCTTCGGCTCTAACAGAATGACTAGTGACATCAGAACTGGTCAAACGGTGAGAACGTAGAGATTCGACCATCATATCTATGTCACGATTTCTAGCATTTTGAGCATGAGTTATGGCTTCAAGCATCTTTTCATAATTGATAGGTTCATTGTTTTGATGAAAAGATGAAGAATTGTCTTGGAAGTGGTAGTGAAATTGTGAGTCCATCAGATTTTGGGATTTGTGTTTGGACTCACGCATACTCATTTCCAAAATTGATGGTTTCCTATTTTGGACGGGTGGAACTGAGTATGAATCTTGAAAATATTGTGGACTAGGTGGAGAAGGAGGACAAGTTGGTTGATAATTATGCTCGGAGGAGGTGAATCCCCACTGACTCTGTGAAGAGTTGAAATCGTTATGGAAATTATAGTCATACGATGGGGAGCATGGGTTATATTCATTCGGATAAGACCAATCCGACACACTAGGTTGGTTAAAGTTATGATATGCCGGGTTGGTAATATCCAAAAAAGAATTCTATGTGTAATATGGATTATTATTAAAGTTGGAAAAATTATTATTATAAGCCATATCACACAATAG
This sequence comes from Agave tequilana, assembly GCA_038442645.1. Taxonomy (NCBI): domain Eukaryota; kingdom Viridiplantae; phylum Streptophyta; class Magnoliopsida; order Asparagales; family Asparagaceae; genus Agave; species Agave tequilana. The sequence continues at coordinate 287,347 of JAVJIF010031138.1, read as the reverse complement.
AATACAAACAAAGAAAAACAAACAAATTAGCAAACAAATAAAAGGAAAAAATTCTAACTAAGTTAGGGTAGACCTATGACCTAGACGACTCCTAACTGGTTAGACTGTCCACGGGAGGTTCAATGCAGACTTTTACCACAAGCTAATCAGCCAGGTCAGGGCAAAGTTGGTGGGAGGTTTTCCGTCAAAGACGTTCCTTAATTAAATAACCACCAACCTTCGGGCTTTCGGCCCTTAATCCCTTTCCTAGACACTGATTTTTGCAAGAGTTAAATTCTAACACTTTTCCCCCTTAGGATAATCTCCTAATTGAGTCCGAGATGTCCCTAGGGCCAATGTCTACTCATTTTTAAGTTAGGCTTGGGTTAGTGAGTGCTTGGAATCTGATTTTTGGGCTAAGAAAGGGTGATTAAATCCCCACCTTATCTTGTTAATGGGTGGTGCCCTTAAAATCAATTTGTGCAAGTATACAAGATATGTAAATAAGATTCACTCAAAGCAAAAAAAATCAACCAAGAGATGAGTCATATTCTACATGCAATGCGAACATACCTTGCTCCAGCACTCTTCAACAGTAAAGTAAAGGAATTGAAAAGACACGTGCCTAAGATGCAAACGTCTAATCAATTTTTTAACTTTTTCAACAAATTTTTACTGTTAGTTTATTAGCAGGTTTATGGTGATGGCATATAAGAAATAAAGTTGCAGCAAGCTATGTTTTTGGCAAAGTAAGCAACCCTGCACAAAACCTATTAGTAGTCAACTCTTCTTTACCGCGGATCCGCGGCTTTGGCCGCGAAAACGCGGCAAATCAGAGGGCCCTTGGTCTCTGCTTTCTACAGCAGAGGCCCAAGACCACTTATGTGTCACTGCAATCTTCTTTTCCTGCTTTGCTTGCCCTGTAACCTACAACAGAGAATAAAGTTCGTTTTAGTTCAATAAAAAATTTTCAATAAAAAATTCAGATTTCAATAAAAACGTTACCCTCCCCGGCAACGGCGCCAAAATTTGATTGAGGAAAAACCTGCACACAAAGTAAAGAATTTAGATTTAAGAATAAAGATGTGCAAGTGCTCAATTCTTACCGCTACAGCAAGTGGCTATGCGGGTCGTGATCCACAAGGAGGGTTTTGCGATAGAAGCGTTTACGTTCTTTATTGAAATCTTATGAACACAAAACGAGAGTTCTTCTCTATTTTTAAGTTAAGAAAATGAAAAAGAAAGTTATGTTAAAGTTAAGAAGAAAGTGAGAGATGAAGAAGGTGGAAAAAATCAGAAAATGAAAGAAGCGACTTTGTACAATGAGTCGAAAAAGAATGATAACGATTTGGAAGAAGTGGTGATCTATACTAAAGAAATAAAAGAAAAGAAAGAAAGAAAAGTGAAGAAGACTTACCAAGTTTGATTGATGACTTACTTGGAAACCTTTGCATGTTCTACCTTTGTTTAGGAGGCGTTCAACGCATAGATCATAAGCCCGAGCTCAGTCCCCGTTCGCATTATATCATCAAGTCTCGCACAAGCATGAAGTGATACGTCTTGAGGAGGAGAACGTCTTCATGAACTATCGTTGGCACTCACATAACGTCGTATACTTGTGCTATGGAATTCACTTGCAAACTCAACAAAAACAAACGAGGTAAAGTAGAAGAGGAAGAAAAAAGCAAAAGAAAAGGAAAGTATAGATACGAACATAAACAAAAGTTTACCTTTATTGCTTGAAACAATGAAAGAAAGGAGGAGGGTACATCGGTGTCACTCTCAACATATGCCTCTCTCTCTTACTTACATGAATCATCTTCTAACCTAAGCTTACATACAATTTACATAAAAAGAAAAGAGAAACCTAAACTAAGAAATGGAAAACTAGTCTAAAATCCTAACTCTGCATTGGCGTCCCATTTTCAGTACAAGTACAGGCCTTTTATAGGCAAAAACCAAATCTATAGAATCCCAGGGAGGTCGGGGGAGCAAACGCTCCCCTAACTCCCCAACAATGCCGCGGAAACGCGGCTTTGGCCGCGTTTTCGCGGCCAGGGTGTGGCCAGGTGGCCACACCCTGTTGGTGGGTCGCGTTGGTTTGGCCTTCTGACTTTATCTGTAGTTGGATTTTCAGTTTGGGTCCAGAATTCTGACGAAATGGCCTTCGATTCTTGGCTTTAACCGATCGATTCTGAGAGGATTCTTCTCAACCGGTTTTCAACCTCTTGATTTTGCCCTGATTTTCTGAGTGCGAATTAATTCTGATTTAATTCAGAATTTTGGTGGACTTTAGGCTCATTTCTCTTCATCTCCTTACAGATTGGGTCTGCAAATAAATTAAGCAATTAATTAGGACAATGCAAGGTTTTATTCTATAATAAGTATGAAAATATGATATTAAATATGCAACGTTAGCGACCAATCAGCCTCTTTCTCTCTTTAGCTCTCCTTTCTCTCTTTAGCTCTCTGTTTCTCTCTCTAGCCCTTACTTTTTCTCTTTCTTCTCTCTTTCCTCTCTCTTATTTTCTTTCACTCTCCATATATATATATATATTTATATTTTTATATTTAATTATATTTTATGGCGCGTACGCGAGTTCTTGAGATTTCAGAGTGTTTGGCTTTTTCAGAGATTTAGGCGAGTGTCCTCATCTTGAATTGGGTTTTCCCACTACGTCAGATCGACAACATGTATTTTATTTCATATTTATATGTAGTTTGTAATGGTCTATGCCCATGTATTTGTATGTGGCTGAGTGCTCGTGATTGTACGTACGTGCCTCTGACGAATGTTTGTACTAGATAGTTTACTTCTTGCACATATACCATACATGTGATGTACTCTTTTTACTCCTTTATACGATGCGTGGCCGATCCTTCATGGTCGTTTTCCTCCGGGCTCTCTACTCGGCCTCCGGGCCCTATCAGCCTTCAGGCTTCTCCACTCCACGGTAGTCTAGATATTATCACGCTTATATATGCATGCTCGTGTGGTACTAACACCTCGCGCAGGTACCCTTACACTGACTCCAAATTTTTACCCACTCCGGGGCTGGCTACCCAATGGTTCTAGGCCTACACCCTTATGGGTTTTGTGGTAGCGACCGAGAGTGCGCTTAGACCCCGAGTGTACTTTAGCCTCCGGGCTCTCTCCCACTACCTTGAAAGAAAAGTGCGCTTAGACCGTCAGGTCTCTCAGCTCCACTTGGTAGGCATGCTTAGCGCTCAGCGATTTACCACTAGATTCGTCTAGGCGGAACTCTGTCGACTTTAGACTTGCTTTTTAAGCTGAGTCATTCCAGTAGCTCCATCGGGCGCTCTAGTGTTAAACACTATTTGTTGTCTGTACCTCCAGCTTGTTTAGCTTTGTTTGGGTGTTTGCTTGCTTGTTTATTACCTGATCGCCATTTTAACTTTTCTTCTATTAATGATTGTGAAGAGTTTGAAATCTTACACTATTTTTTCTGAAACTGGATCATTTCTCAGTATTCGTACCAATCTCATATATCAGTCCTATTTTCATGTATAGTTTGGCATGCTTTCACTTGATGTGCTTACATATACCATGCTATCACTTGTCACCTGACTGATATCACCCTCCTATCATGCTATCACTTGACATCAGGCATGATATACTTAACTCTTATAATTATCACGATAACGGGAATGATGACCTGACATCTTGTTTACATCTTGATATATTTCAGTACAAACCGTACTTCTGATGCACCTGTATTCCTAATACAGGATATTCCTCGCTTATTCCTGCTCATTTTCAAAATCTAATAATTATCTAACAAACCATAAAATGGGATAACTTATATCGGATCGAGGAAAACTTACGGATATCAATACATGTTCGTGTTTATAGTAGTATTAGGTATGTTGTGCAACTAAAACTTTCGGTCTGACCTGTGAGCCTCTAGGTGACCGAGGGGAGCGCTGGCTCCCTCCTTCTTGATACCATCTTGATAAGGGCATCCTATAAGACCCTCCTGAACGCCTTGTGAAGGTTCCGTCCTCCATCAACGAAACAATCCTGGGTCGTGGTCCGGAGTATGTACGGGACCCACTATAAATATTATTTATTGATACACCGTTGGTTTCCAATAACAAACCTTGCTTTACTCAGATATGGATAAATGTATGCTGGGACGCTAGTTCACATATCTAGACATCTGGGTAAGACGAGTAATAATAATAATAAAAGATGCCAACTATGTATCTGTTGTATGCTTTGCCGAGTATGCTTTCATCGGGTTTTACATCAGATTTTCGGTTTATGACTATTATTATATTATAGCTGCTTACATCCTGATTTGTCACTTGTGTTCTATTCCACCAGTCTCTTGTCCTTATCTTATTATACCACGTGTATTCCCTGCTTACTATCACTTGCTATTATACCATGAGAGTGCGCTTAGACCCCGAGCATATTTTAGCCTCCGGGCTCTCGCCCATTACCTCGAAAGAGAAGTGCGCTTAGATCGTCAGGTCTCTCAGCTCCACCTGGTAGGCATGCTTAGTGCTTTACCACTAGATTTGTTTATGCGAACTCTGCCAGATTTTAGACTCGCTTTCTAAGCCGAGTCATTCCAATAGCTCCGTTGGGCACTCTAGTGTTGAACACTGTTTGCTGTCCGTACCTCCAGCTTGTTTAGCTCTGCTTGGTTGTTTGGTTGCTTGCTTATTACCTGATCGACAATTTAGCTTTTTTTTTCTATTAATGCTTCTGAAGAGTTTGAAAGTTTACTAACGCTATTTTTCCTGAAACTACATGGTTTTCTAATATTCGCACCAATCTCGTATATCAGTCCTATTTTAATGTATCGTTTGACATGCTTTCATTGACGTGCTTACATATAATATGCTATCACTTGTCACCTGACTGATATCACCCTCCTGTCATGATATCACTTGACATTTGACATGATATACTTGACTCTTATAATTATTACGATAATGGGAATGATGACCTGAACTTGTTTACGTCTTGATATATTTCAGTACAAACAGTACTCCTGATACACCGTATTCCTGGCTTGCTCCTGCTCATTCCGAAATCTAATAATTATCTAACAAATCATAAAATGGGGCAACTTACATCGGGTCAGGGGAAACTTGCGGATATCAATACATGTTCATGTTTATAGTGGTATTAGGTATGTTGTGTAACTAAAACTTTCGGTCTGACCTGTGGCCCTCCAAGTGACCGAGGGAAGCGCTGGCTCTCTCCTTCTTGGTACTATCTTGATAAGGGCATCCTATAAGACCCTCCTGAACGCCTTATGCCAGGTTTTATCCTTCAGCAACAGAACAATCCTGGCCTGTGGTTCCGGGGTATGTATGGGACCCACTGTAAACATTGTTCGTTGATACCCCCATTGGTTTTCAATAACAACCATGCTTTACTTAGATGTGGATATATATGTGCTGGGACGCTAGTTCACATATCTAGACATCTGCGTAAGACGAGTAATAATAATAAAAGATGCCAACTATGTATTCGTTGTATGCTTTGCCGAGTATGCTTTCATCGGGTTTTACATCGGATTTTCAGTTTATGACCATTATTATATTATAGCTGCTTACGTCTTGCTTTGCCACTTGTGTTCTATTCTATCAGTCTCCTGCCCTTATCTTATTATACCATGAGTATTCCTTACTTGCTATCACGTGCATATATTTACTTGCTCATGTATGCCTATGCTCACGACACGATTTTCAATGCATATTTATGATTCAAATTTATCGATACACGTGTGCTTATCTCTGCATGCCATTTGGCATTCGCATCACCATTTGCTGGGGAGTTCTGACTCCCCTAGATCCTCATGTCTAGGTCTCGGGGCTTGGAGCCTGTAGATTCTCCCAGATGCTAATTAGAGATGCCTAGCTGATGTGTGGATCACTAGCAGACTGTCTAGAGCCCTATCCTTTCAGGCCCCCCTGTGCATATCTCGAGTTTTCTTTTATAAACTCGTGAGCGCCCTTTGTATTATTCATACTTATACATCTCCTTGTATTCTCGCATTTGCCCTATTGGTGATGTAATATTCTTGTAATATTGTGTCACATCTGGTGATAACTTTGTAATTGTACTAAATGTTAGAATGTGCACCATGTACTTCCGTACTCTGATTCTTGCCTGTACTGATGCTTAGTGTATATACATGAGGGGTACTTCTGACCTGCGTATATACATCGCAGTAACGTCTCCGTACCTACGGGATCGGGGCGTTACATGATGGTATCAGAGCCTAAACTCTCACATCCTTAGTATGTTCAGACGACAAATTAATGGCAATAAAATTTGCAACTGGAATGCATTGACCCCGTTATACAATCCAACTACAAGTACAGAGTTATCTATTCTTTCTTGATCATCCTTCCTTTGATTCTTAATCCCTTCCATCTTTCTACTATTTGGTTTTTTGTAGTCTTTATACCAACTTAAGATATGAATAGACTGGAGGTGTAGCGATAGAGTACTGAAGTATACTAACTTTTTGACTAATTCTATGAAGTTTGGGTATTCTCAGAATTGATCTGCAATCGAGTTATCTTTCAGAAGTTAGTAGTCAGGATTCTCTACGGGTATTCTATACTCTTAGGTATATCTTTCAGAGTGATCGATGCTTGGTATTCAGAATTCTTAATTATCGGTCTTCTTTATTATGCTCAGTATTATTGGGATTTTCTTTATCTTTAATATTCTGGCTTATTCTAGGAGAGCTATCAAGTATGCAGTACAATTGGAATTTTATTACAAAGCAGTGTTATCAGGTCAGTATTATTCAACATCGTTCGAAGATTTATACAGTAAGAAGTGTAGAAGATGTCTCTATTCCGATTATTGTTCAGTCGACTTGAGAGCCCTACCTATAGTGATTCATATCTTAATTGGTATAATTTCCGTCCATGTCCTCTTTGTGTTCATTTTACCCCTTATCGAAATTGCGAGGACGCAATTTTTGTAAGGACGCAATTTTTGTAAGGTGGATGGAATGTAACACCCCGTTCCTGGAATACATCCTTAGTTGCATATTCAGATTTTTTTGATCATATTTTTTGATTTACTTCCTGTATTTATTTTGTTTTATGAATTATTTACATGATCGTTTTGCCTTAGATCTGGATTCGTGAACTCGGAGTCAGTTCTAGTCTGAACCGGGGACCTGATCCTAGGATATTGCTCGATTTGATCTTTTCAGTAGTCAGATTTGACTAATTTCAGTTTTAAATATTAATTTCCAATATTCTAGATTTTTTATGATTTTTTGAAAATTTTCTGAATTAAATTGAAAATCTTCAAAATCGGTGTTGACTAGTGCCGCTGATCGATTCTCAAATTTTTAATTAACAAACAGAATTGAATTTCTAAATATGGCTTTCACTTTATTTTTTAAAATCACATTTCTATCTAAATATATTTTTTTAGATTTTTCTGAATTTATCAAAATTCCACCGGATTTTGTGTCTGCCAGTATCGCTGGTTGATTCCAAGATTTTTTGTTCACAATCAGAGTTGAATTTTTGGAATTTGCTTTCACCTTATTTCTTAGAGTCACATTTTCTATCTAAATATATTTTTTAGAGATTTTTTAAAATTTATTGAAGTTTAACCAGTTTTGGTGTCGACCGGCATTGTTGGTAGATTTCAGAATTTTTATTTTTAAAATTAGATCAAATTTCTAAAAACTGATTTCATCATGTACCTTAAAATACTATTTACTATTGTAAGAATTTTTTGAGACCTTTTCGGATCAGTCCAATTTTCTGGCATTTTCGTTGTTTTTGGGATTTTCCCGGATCCGGAGTATTTTCTATATATATTTCTTTTCTTTCCTTCCCCATTTTCCCATCCACTCCCTTTTCCTCTATTTTTTCTTTTTTCTTCCTTTTCTTTTTCCCCAAAAATCCTCCACCACACAACCTCCCAAAATATCTTCCCCATTTTCTTTTTATTTTCTTTTCCTTTTCCTTTTCTTTTTCCTTCTCTTTCTTTCCCATTTTTCTTATTCTCCCTAGCGCCGATGCAGCCCCTCCCCTCCTTCCTCCTCCTCTCAAAATTCTTTCCCTCTCTCCCTCTAACTCTTAATCTCCCTTTCAATTCTCTCTCTTCATCTTCTCCTCTTTCTCCTCCACCCTTCAATTTCTTCCCTCTCTCTCTCTCATCAACTTCAACCGGCCACCACCACCATCACTGGTGCCTCCTCCTAACTCCGCCGCTGCCCAGCCACTCCGGCGAGCCCCTCCTCTTTCTTTTCCTTTTTCCTTCCTTTTGTTTTCTTTTCCTTTTCTTCTTCCTTTTCTTCTTCTTTCTTCTTCTTTATTTTCTTTCCTTTTCCTCTCTCTCCTCTGGATTTGGCAGCGGTGGCTGTGCCGCCGCATACCACCTGGCCGGCTGCTTGGCTAGCCAGTCACCTCTTCTCTCTTTCACTATCATGGATCTCTCTCCTTCTCCCTAAATCTCTTCTTTCTCTCTCCCCTTGTCTTTCTCTCTCACCCCTCCTCTGTTGGGCGCCGCCGGTGGCCAAGGCCGCCACTAGCGGCCAACTCTCTAGTCGGCGAGGGCCAGCCAGGTCCCCTGGGCCCACGGGGAGCGTGGGCCCCTTGTTCAAGGGCTGTGTGAGCAGCCCCTCCATTCCCTCTCTCTCATCTATCTCTCTCTAGAGCTCTCTATTTATCTCCCCCCGTTCCTTTCTCTAGTCTCTCTTCTATCTCTACTATTTCTCTCACTCTCTTATTGTCTCTTTCTTGCTCTTTTCAGTTTCTCTCTCTTTCTCTCTAGAGCTCTCTTTCTCTCTCTAGGCCTCTTTCTCCCTGGCTCTCTCTTTCTCTCTCTAGCTCTCACTTTTTCACTCTCTTCTCTCTTTCCTCTCTCCTATTCTTTTTCTCTCTCTAAATATATATTTTTTATATTTTATATTTAATTATATTATGGCACGTGCACGAGTTCCTGGGATTCCAGAGTTTTTGCCTTTTTCGGAGATTTAGGCGAGTATCCTCGCCTTGAATTGGGTTTCCCCGCATCGTCATGTGGACATGTATTTTATTTCATTTTTATATGTATTTTTTAATGGGCTGTGCCCCTGTATTTGTATGTGGCAGAGTGCCCATGATTGTACATGTATGTGCCAGTGACGAATGCTTATACTAGGGTAGTTTACTTCTTGCATATATACCATGCCTGTGATGTATTCATTTTACTGCTTTATACCATGCGTGGCCGACCCTTCGTCGTCATTAGCCTCCGGGCTCTCTACTCGGCCTCCGGGCCCTATCAGCCTTCGGGCTTCTCCACTCCACGGTAGTCTAGATATTATCACGCTTATATGTATGCTCGTGTGGTAGTAACATCTCATGCAGGTACCCTTGCACCGACTCCGGGTTTCTGCCCACTCCTGGGCGGCCACCCAATGGTTCTAGGCCTACACCCTTATGGGTTTTGTGGTAGCGACTGAGAGTGCGCTTAGACCCCGAACGTACTTTAGCCTCCGGGCTCTCTCCCACTACCTTGAAAGAGAAGTGCGCTTAGACCGTCAGGTCTCCCAGCTCCGCCTGGTAGGCATGCTTAGCGCTCAGCGCTTTACCACTAGATTCATCTAAGCGGAACTCTGTCGGATTTTAAACTTGCTTTCTAAGCCGAGTCATTCTAGTAGCTCCGTCGGGTGATCTAGTGTTAAAGACTGTTTGTTGTCCGTACCTCCAGCTTGCTTAGCTCTGCTTGGGTGTTTTCTTACTTGTTTATTATCTGATCGCCATTTTAGCTTTTCTTCTATTTGTTGACCCAGAGGCCTTCTACTCTAGTTTTGATGATGATTAACTCATATAGTTATGTGTACTAATAATCTTGTGATTTTAGTTTTAGATCATTAATCAAGTTATTAGTTGGTGATTAGCTTAAACAAGATGTTTTGGAAGCTTGTCACATGGTGATTCAAGAGCCTGAGCGACAAGATCGTATATAGCTCATTGGAGTCAAGCTCGGTGAATCACAGTTTGGATCGAGTCGGCTTGGAGACGACGCTCTACAAGAAGACGTCGGTACCATAATTTAGTTTTGTGTTTAGATCCAAACTGTAAAGATTAGAATAGTATGATATGCTCAAGTTCAAAACACACACGTTTCATGTTTTGGATATTGGTTTTCAGTTTTTCCATTTGGTTTAACCGATCTTGGTTTTCATGAATAGATATTATATCAAAACAAGTTTACATGGTTTAGTGTATATTAGATTTGTTCTATATACATGCATGCTTCAACTACTTAGACAAACTTACCTTGATATACCTATTCATGTGTTTTAGGTTTTATGTTTTAACAAAACTTATTTTTGAATTAAAGTCAAAAACATGGATATATATATGTTTCATGTATATTGGACTTATGTCCATATGCATCATGCGTCAAAGTGTTTAAATATCATATTTTTGTATTTAGATAAGTTTTGGACAAAATGTATTTTCTATTCAAAATCAAGTTTTAGATAATACGGTTTTTGGTTTTGGCAAAATCTCTATAACACAAAAATGGTCCATATTGTTTGAAATTTGTGTTGAAATTTTTAACACAAGTTCATATTTCATTGTAAAATGATAAAATTATTTTTGTGTAATTTTAGAGATTTTTATGGAAATTTTTAGGATTAAAAATTACATGTTTTTCTGATCAGAACTGCTGCTGCCAGGCTACAACGGTCGACTGGACGGTCGACCGGATCAAGTAGCCGGTCGACCGTAGCGGTCGACCGACGTGCACGGATACGTGCACGCTGGCTGCCCCATAAGCCGGTCGACTGCACGGTCGACCGACTGAGAGCAGGTTGCTCTCTGTTTGCTCCCGGTCGACCGAGCGGTCGACCGGCCAGAGAGCCGTTGCTCTCTGGTTCTGGGGACGGTCGACCGCCCGGTCGACCGGTAGCTGCCAGCGGTCAAATATGACCGTTGGACGGTCGACCGACCGTCGACCGTTGGTTCATTTTTGGCAGGATCTGCTGCCAACGGCTAGTTTTGTAAATGGGCTATAAATACCCCATTGGAAGAGGTTTTCTCTAAGAATTTTTGGACGAATTTTCTGAGCTTTCTCTAGTGTTTTCATAGCAATCAAAAGAAGTTTTTAGGCTTTAATTGAACAATCTATTGGTATTTTTGCTAGGGTTTGGAAAATCAAAGAAAAAGGTTTTTGGGAAAAGTGTTTGATTCAACTTCTTTATCTTGGTTTCTAATTTTTCCCAAGGATTTTCTTTGAGTTTTTGATTTCCATTCCTTTGGTTTTCTCCACACTTGAGCTACATCTACTATCTTATTCTATAGGATCTTTGTGTGAGAAAAGAGATTATTTGTGATCTTTTGATCACCAAGTTGTATACCAAATCTTTGCTTGGCTTTGTGCCTTACCCTCATTGTGTTGAGGAGGTTGTGCAAGTGGGTAGTATCCCTCAAGGTGTGAGGTGATCCTTATATAAGCTTTGTGCTAATCCCTCAAGTTGTGAGGTGATTGTTTGTTGGCTTGGTGTTATGCCTCAAGAGGAGGTTGTGCTTGTAAAGAGAGGAGTTGGGTACTCCTTATAATGTTATTGCCCCAAATCCTCGGTGGAGGTTCCCTTTGTGGGAGTCCTTTGTGGACAAGCTAGTGGAGTTGAAATCCTTCTGGGTGAAGGCGGGGATATAGAGCTGGGTGCTCGAACCTCGAAACATATCTTGTTGTTTGCGCTTGATCCCTCGACTCTTTCTCTCTCTTCACTTTGTGCCTTGCAACATTTCATATTGAACATACATATTTATATGCTTGGCTTGGTTGTGTGTGAATCACTTGTTGCTTGCATCTTGCATAATTGCAATTAGTTTTTAAATTCCGCATTGAGTTCATTAGATTAGCATTATCACCTATTCACTCCTCTCTAGGTGATTTTCAATTGGTAGCAGAGCCTACGCTCCTGATATTTAGGTTTAACCACCTAGGAGTGAGATCTTGGTTTGCTAATCTTCATTTGCATTTTTCATTTGCACACATTTAGTTTGCACTCATGATAGCCCTCCTATGTTTGATTTTTCTAGACATGATATTTGGAAGGCCAAGATGAGTAGTCATTTAAAAAGCCTAGGACATCTAGTTTATCAAGCCACTACTCAAGAATCCTACCCTAATGCTAGCAAGCATAAAAAGGCAAATGCATTAGCACTTAAAACACTTAGAGCATCTCTTAATGAAGATCTTTTACATGTGTTTGCTCATTATGATTCGGCTTTTGCAGTTTGGAGCATATTGACTTCTCCGAGCTACCAAGGATTATCAACAAGTTGAGAAGATCTAGGAGAGACAAGTCCGACGAGCATTGCCTCATGGTCCAAGAGAAAAACTCTCTTGAGGTACAATCAGATTCTCAACTAGATGATAGCTCTAGTTCCTATTGCCATGGTTGTTTTGAAGTTCAAACATTGAATATGGAACTTGCTCAAAAACTTGAAAATTTTTTGGAAAAACATGATTTGTTGAGAAAGAACAATTTTGAACTAAAAGAAGAATTGAAGGATTTATGTTCAAGTTTTGAATCGATTTTGCAAGAGAAGGAAGAGATTACTAGTGAACGTGACTCACTAAGATCTCAACTAAACCTTGCCCTAAAAGAGATTGATGTTTTGAAAAGCAAAAATGATTATAGTGATGATGTTGTGAAAAACAATGAGGTTTTATCTTCTAAATTGGATTTTGTTTTAAAAGATAACCTTACTTTGAAAAATGAAATTGATTTCATTACAAAAGAATTGGATTTTGTTTTAAAGAAAAATGAATCTTTAAAAATTGATATAGATTCTCATGTTTGCCATGCTAGTGTAGCTTCTTCATCTAGCACACCTATTGCATGCTCCACTTTATCTTCAAGTATTGAAAATGATATGAATATTTTGAAGAAAAGTGTTGATTGTTTAGGCTCCACTTTGAGCCAATGTGCTTTGAATCACACACGCTTAGAATCCTTGGTTCGCAAGAAACAAGCTCCATCTTTGCATGCAGACCATACACGGCATACACATGCTCATCACGATCACAAACTTCACACTACGTATGCCCATGTGTACACGTGTACACATTGTGGTCGAAAAGGCCACCTTGCTAGATTTTGCTATGATTGTTTACATGTTGAAAATTTAGCAAATAATCTTGTTTGGGTTAGAAAAGATACTAACCCCCGTGGACCCAAAAGAAAATGGGTACCAAAGACCACCCCTTTGATTTTTGATGTAGGTGTGGGCTCTCGCATCACATGAGAGTATTGGTGCCTTGAGGTGGATGCGTTCCAAGCTTTAAGAAAACATTTTGGATGCATCACTTTCAAGGAAGGTTTGGTGGGAGGACCACCGTGTTTTGGAGAACTAGAGAGGTGCCTTCATTGGTTTTGGTATCTATCTCTAACTCCCATTTATATTTACATGCTTTTCATGTTCATCTATTTATAGCATGTCATGTTTTATTGTTCATTATGCTTATGTCATGTTGATTAGATTAGTGTTATACATGTTAGTTATTTGAGACACCCATGTTCTATATGGATCTATATTTAGTGTTCTCACCTTATTTAAACTAATATGTATGCCCTAGATCCAATATACATGCATATACATAATGATCATATGGATGTTTATGATTTTTATTTTGTTGAATCATGTTTTGATTAGTATGTTAAATGCCATGTATTAGACCATTGACATGCATGTATAGCTTATGAGATCACCCATGCTTATATGGACCCATTTGTTGTGTTCTCACCATTCGTTTAGCTATTATGTATATCATGATTCTAATAGCATGTGGATTTACATAATGATCATTTTTTTGTCTATCATGTTGATTTATGTGTCGTTTTATGCTTCACGTTTTGGATATACGTTTAGATATTAGTTTTCATTAAGACTAAGTTTATACTTGTACATATAGTGGGCCACAAATAGATCTTTATATGTTTGTACTTGAACGCTTATTTGTACCCATTAGATGTGCTAGTATAGTCTAGTTTTGATGATTCACGCATTCTAACTTGTATTCCTCATTTTGGATATGTTTCTATGATCATGTGTTTTCACTTCATGTATACGTCTATTTTGCCAAACTTTAAGATATACATGTATACCCCTTGAGTCATTTGCTTTTCATGCAAATCTTTATATATAGACTCAATTGTATTTAGGGATATGTATGTATACTTTTTGTTTTGACAAAACATACATATGCCTTGAAGAATAATTTGTTTTATTAAAAATTTTTAGATTTTCATGTTTCATGTTTAAAGGAATTTAAATCGAGCTTAATTGAATATTTTTAGGATGATATGTGTCACATAACACTTGTTCACTCACTTTATTAGGTTTCTCATGACTTTGTTTTCATGAGTATGATATGGGATTTATGGACTTTGAGTGTTAGTGATCATGTGATTTTCATGTTTCATGAAAAATAATTTTGTGTTATTCCTTGCTTGAAGGATTTCGTACTAGTTTAAAAGTTTTTCCGTTTAACTAGTTCATATTCTTCACTATGGTAGAGATTTTCAAACAAACTATATTTTCAAACCTATTTTTAAAGCCCCTACCTTCAAAGGGCGGTTGGATGGGAGACCATGCTCATGTATGCTTTATGGTAAAATCATTTTAAACTTAAACATGATTGGGAGGATAGGTATATGAGATATACACTTGATATTATTGTTGTTTCAATTGGTATCATTGGATTCTTTTAATTGGTATCAATATTAACATTTTTGTATGCTCATATATTTTTTATATATGTATGCTTACATTTCGAAGAGTATCAATTTCAATTGGTATCTAATTTTCATACATATATATGTTTTTATTTGTGCTTATTATATTCATATATCTTAGAGCACAAATTTTGATCATGATAAAGCTTGTTTTATAATGACTATCTTGTTTCAATTGACTAGTTTTCAATTGGTATCCATATACAAGCTTTGCATGCTTTTATTTGGTAATTCATAAAGAGGGAGAAACCTTATATTTCATCTTTCAATTGGTATTTGGTTTACTATGGATTTTGCATTCCACTCCCTTACTTTATGATAGAAAATAATGATTTCATTGGTATCGTATGCTTTAAAGAATAATAATTTCAATTGGTAAAAAAAATTTCAAAATTTGCATTGTTTATTTTCAATTGGTAATTGATATCAAGATTGTTTATTTACAATTGGTATGTTATTTGTTTACTTATCAATTGGTATCAAGATTTTTGTTTTTTTTTCAACTGGTATAGTTTCACTTTTAACTTGGTATCATATGCACCTCATTGACACATTTTTAATCGGTATCATATTTGCTTGAACCCCTTATTTACATCATTTGTGTTTTAGACAAAAAGGGGGAGAACATTGTTTTATTGTTTTTAACCCTTTTGTTGATTTCTTGTTTCAAACAAAAATGGGGAGAAAAATTTATTGATTTGTTTTTACTTTAACACCTTTATTGATGATTGACAAAAAGGGGGAGAATTATTTGAGAGTTTTATATGCATATTTAATGTTTTGCATATATTAAGTTTAATTGGTATCAAGTTTTGCATATATTAAGTTTAATTGGTATCAAGAGCATGTTTTGTTTTGCATGTTTTGTTTTTGAAAATTTCATTGGTATCAAGAGCATTTTCTTGTTTATGCATATCTATGCATGTTTCATGTTTCACATTCATTGCATATTTATGTTTATTTGTTTATGCATGAGTTAAGGGGGAGCTTCTTTGAAGCTTAACTTTAATCCATGCATATATAACTCCATGAGTTTTGTCATCATCAAAAAGGGGGAGATTGTTGACCCAGAGGCTTCTACTCTAGTTTTGATGATGATTAACTCATGTAGTTATGTGTACTAATAATCTTGTGATTTTAGTTTCAGATCATTAATCAAGTTATTAGTTGGTGATTAGCATAAACAAGATGTTTTGGAAGCTTGTCACATGGTGATTCAAGAGCCCGAGCGACAAGATCGTATATAGCACTCATTAGAGTCAAGCTAGGTGAATCACGGTTTGGATCGAGTCGGCTTGGAGACGGCGCTCTACAAGAAGACTGATTGCTAAAAGAAAAGAAACAATCAATGAGTTAAGAATTTACCGTGTAGCTTGTGGCTAACGGGTCGTGTCCACAAGGAGGGTTTGCGATAGAAGCGTTCAAAGTTCTTTATTGAAATCTTTAGGAAGACAAAACGAAAGTTCTTCTTTGTTTTTAAGAAATAAAAATGAAGAAGAGTTAAAGGTTAAAGTTAAAAAGAAAGCGATAGATGAAGAAGGTGGAGAATCAGAAAGCGACTATGTACAAATGAGTTGGAAAAGAAATGATGAAAGATTTGGGAGATGTGGTGATCTGTACTGAAGAAATAAAAGAAAAGAAAGAAGGTTGAAGAAATACTTACCTAATTTGATTGATGACTTAACTGGAAAGCTTTGCATGTTCTACCTTTGCTTCGGAGGCGTTCAACGCATAGATCATAGGCTCGAGCTCAGTCTCCGTTCGCATTATATCATCAAGCGGGGCAAACATGAAGTGATGCGGATCTTGAGGAGGAGAACGTCTTCATGAACTACCGTTGGCCCTCACACAACATCGTTATACTTGTGCTTTGGAATTCACTTGCATTCTCATCAAAAACAAACGAGGTAAAGTAGAAAGAGAAATAAGAAAACAAAAGAAAATACGAACATAAAAACAAAGCATTTACCTTTATTACTTGCAGAAATAATGGAAGAAAGGAGGAGGGTACATCGGTATCACTCTCAACATCAGCCTCTCTCTCTTACTTACATGAATCTTCATCTAACCTAAGCTTACATACAAATTACATAAAAAGAAAAGAAAAACCTAAACTATAAAATGAAAAACTAGTCTAAATCCTATCTCTGCATGGTCGTCCCTTTTTCAACGCAAAGACTGCCTTTTTATAGGCATAACCCACACGAGGAGGATCCCGGGGAGATCGGGGGAGCAAACGCTCCCCCTAACTCCCCAACCAAGCCGCGGAAACGCGGCTTTGGCCGCGTTTTCGCGGATGGCCACACCCTGTTGGTGGGTCTCTCTGGGATTTACTTCTGCATTTATCTTCAGTTGGTTTCTTCGTTTGAGTCTAGGTTTCTGACGAAATGGCCTTGGATTCTTGGCTTTAACCGATCGATTCTGAGAGGATTCTTCTCAACTGGTTTTCAACCTCTTGATTTTGCCCTGATTTACTGAGTGCGAATTAATTCTGATTTAATTCAGAATTTTGGTGGGCTTTGGGCTCATTTCTCTTCATCTCCTTAAAGAATGGGCCTGCAAATAAATTAAGCAATTAATTAAGACAATGCAAAGTTTTATTCTAAAATAAGTATGGAAATATGATACTAAATATGCAACATTAGCGACCAATCACACCCCCATACCTATCTTTTGCTCGTCCTCGAGCAAAACAACTAAACTATGATATGTTATGATATGCCGGGTTGGTAATATCTGAAAATTAAGTCGGTGTGTAAAATGGATTATTATTGAAGTTGAAAAAATTGTTATTATAAGCCATATCACACAATAGAATACAAACCAAAAGAAAAGAAAACAAACAAATAAACAAACAAAAAAGAAAAAAATTCTAAACTAAGTTAGGGTAGACCTATGACCTAGACGACTCCTAACTGATTAGACTGTCCACGGGAGGTCTAATGCAGACTTTGACCACAAGCTAATCAGCCAGGTCAGGGCAAGGTTGGTGGGAGGTTTTCCGTCAAAGACGTTCCTTAATTAAATGAACACCAACCTTCGGGCTTTCGGCCCTTAATCCCTTTCCTCGACACTGATTTTATAAGAGTCAAATTCCAACACCTTTCCCCCTTAGGATAATCTCCTAATTGAGTCCGAGATGTCCCTAGGGCCAACGTCTACTCATTTTTAGTTAGGTTTGGGTTAGTGAGTGCTTGGAATCTGATTTTTGGGCTAAGGAAGGGTGATTAAATCCCCACCTTATCTTGTTATGGGTTAGTGCCCTTAAGATAAGTTTGTGCAAGTGTACAAGATATGTAAATAAGATTCACTCAAAGCAATGAAAATCAACCAAGAGATGAGTCCTATTCTACATGCAATGCGAACGTACCTTGCTCAGCACTCTTCAACAGTAAAAATAAATGAATTGAAAAGACACGTGCCTAAAATGCAAACGTCTAATCAAATTTTTTTATCTTTTTCAACAAGTATTTTACTGTTGGTTTATTAGCAGGTTTATGGTGATGGAATATAAGAAATAAAGTTGTAGCAAGCTATGTTTTTGCAAAGCAGGCAACCCTGCACAAAACCTATTAGTTGTCAACTCTTCTTTACCGCGGATCCGCGGCTTTGGCCGCGAAAACGCGGCAAATCAGAGGGCCCTTGGTCTCTGCTTTCTAGAGTAGAGGCCCAAGACCACTTGTATGTTACTGCAATCTTAATTTCCTGCTTTGCTTTC
This sequence comes from Agave tequilana, assembly GCA_038442645.1. NCBI lineage: Eukaryota > Viridiplantae > Streptophyta > Magnoliopsida > Asparagales > Asparagaceae > Agave > Agave tequilana. Next base: position 268,882 of record JAVJIF010031138.1, on the reverse strand, counting down.
CCTATACCTGCAACAGAGAAGAAAATTCGTTTTAGTTCTAAAAAATTTTCAATAAAAATTCAGATTTCAATAAAAACGTTACCCTCCCCGGCAACGGCGCTAAAATTTGATTGATGCAAAACCTGCACACAAAATACAGAATTTTAGGTTTAGAAATAAAGATGTGCAAGTGCTCAATTCTTATCGCTATAGCAAGTGGCTATGCGGGTCGTGATCCACAAGGAGGGTTTGCGATATAAGCGTTCAAAGTTCTTTATTGAAATCTTTAGGAAGACAAAACGAAAGTTCTTCTTTGTTTTTAAGAAATAAAAATGAAAGAAGAGTTAAAGGTTAAAGTTAAAAAGAAAGCGATAGATGAAGAAGGTGGAGAATCAGAAAGCGACTATGTACAAATGAGTTAGAAAAGAAATGATGAAAGATTTGGGAGATGTGGTGATCTGTACTGAAGAAATAAAAGAAAAGAAATAAGGTTGAAGAAATACTTACCTAATTTGATTGTTGACTTACCTGGAAACCTTTGCATGTTCTACCTTTACTTCGGAGGCGTTCAACGCATAGATCATAGGCTCGAGCTCAGTCCCCGTTCGCATTATATCATCAAGCGGGGCAAGCATGAAGTGATGCGGATCTTGAGGAGGAGAACGTCTTCATGAACTATCGTTGGCCCTCACACAACATCGTTATACTTGTGCTTTGGAATTCACTTGCATTCTCATCAAAAACAAACGAGGTAAAGTAGAAAGAGGAATAAGAAAAAAAAAGAAAATACGAACATAAAAACAAAGCATTTACCTTTATTACTTGCAGAAACAATGGAAGAAAGGAGGAGGGTACATCGGTGTCACTCTAAACATCAGCCTCTCTCTCTTACTTACATGAATCTTCATCTAACCTAAGCTTACATACAAATTACATAAAAGAAAAGAAAAACCTAAACTACAAAATGAAAAACTAGTCTAAATCCTATCTCTGCATGATCGTCCCTTTTTCAACGTAAAGACTGCCTTTTTATAGGCATAACCCACACGAGGAGAATCCCGGGGAGATCGGGGGAGCAAACGCTCCCCCTAACTCCCCAACCAAGCCGTAGAAATGCGGCTTTGGCCGCGTTTTCGCGGCCAGGGTGTGGCCAGATGGCCACACCCTGTTGGTGGTCTCTCTGGGATTTCCTTCTGCATTTATCTTCAGTTGGTTTCTTCGTTTGAGTCCAGGTTTCTGACGAAATGGCTTGGATTCTTGGCTTTAACTGATCGATTCTGAGAGGATTCTTCTCAACCGGTTTTCAACCTCTTGATTTTGCCCTGATTTACTGAGTGCGAATTAATTCTGATTTAATTCAGAATTTTGGTGGGCTTTAGGCTCATTTCTCTTCATCTCCTTAAAGAATGGGCCTGCAAATAAATTAAGCAATTAATTAAGACAATGCAAAGTTTTATTCTAGAATAAGTATGAAAATATGATACTAAATATGCAACATTAGCAACCAATCAAAGACATCGGTACCATAGTTTACTTTTGTGTTTAGATCCAAACTATAAAGATTAGAATAGTATGATATGCTCAAGTTCAAAACACACACGTTTCATGTTTTGGATATTGGTTTTCGGTTTTTCCGTTTTGGTTTAACCGATCTTGGTTTTCATGAATAGATATTATATCAAAACAAGTTTACATGGTTTAGTGTATATTAGATTTGTTCTATATACTTGCATGCTTCAACTACTTAGACAAACTTACCTTGATATACCTATTCATGTGTTTTAGGTTTTGTGTTTTAACAAAACTTATTTTTGGAATTAAAGTCAAAAACATGGATATATATATGTTTCATGTATATTGGACTTATGTCCATATGCATCATGCTTCAAAGTGTTTAAATATCATGTTTTTGTATTTGGATTAGTTTTGGACAAAATGTATTTTCTATTCAAAATTCAAGTTTTAAAAAATATGGTTTTTGGTTTTTGGCAAAATCTCTATAACACAAAAATGGTCCATATTGTTTGAAATTTGTGTTGAAATTTTTAACACAAGTTCATATTTCATTGTAAAATGATAAAATTATTTTTGTGTAATTTTAGAGATTTTTATGGGAATTTTTAGGATTAAAAATTACATGTTTTTCTGATCAGAACTGCTGCTGCCAGGCTACGACGGTCGACTGGACGGTCGACCGGATCAAGTAGCCGGTCGAAAGCGGTCGACCGACGTGCACGGATACGTGCACGCTGGCTGCCCATAAGCCGGTCGACCGCACGGTCGACCGACTGAGAGCAGGTTGCTCTCTGTTTGCTCCCGGTCGACCGAGCGGTCGACCGGCCAGAGAGCCGTTGCTCTCTGGTTCTGGGGACGGTCGACCGCCCGGTCGACCGGTAGCTGCCAGCCGTCAAATATGACCGTTGGACGGTCGACCGACCGGTCGACCGTTGGTTCATTTTTAGCAGGATCTGCTGCCAACAGCTAGTTTTGTAAATGGGCTATAAATACCCCATTGGAAAGAGGTTTTCTCTAAGAATTTTTGGACGAATTTTCTGAGCTTTCTCTAGTGTTTTCAAGTAATCAAAAGAAGTTTTTGGGCTTTAATTGAACAATCTATTTGGTGTTTTTGCTAGGGTTTGGAAAATCAAAGAAAAGGGTTCTTAGGAAAAGTGTTTGATTCAACTTCTTTATCTTAGTTTCTAGTTTTTCCCAAGGATTTTCTTTGAGTTTTTGATTTCCATTCCTCTGGTTTTCTTCACACTTGAGCTACATCTACTATCTTATTCTATAGGATCTTTGCGTGGGAAAAGAGATTGTTTGTGGTCTTTTGATCACCAAGTTGTATACCCAATCTTTGCTTGGCTTTGTGCCTTACCCTCATTGTGTTGAGGAGGTTGTGCAAGTGGATAGTATCCCTTAAGGTGTGAGACGATCCTTGTGTAAGCTTTGTGCTAATCCCTCAAGTTGTGAGGTGATTGTTTGTTGGCTTGGTGTTGTGCCTCAAGGAGGAGGTTGTGTTTGTAAAGAGAGGAGTTGGGTACTCCTTGTAATTGTTATTGCCCCAAATCCTTGGTGGAGGTTCCCTTTGTGGGAGTCCTTTGTGGACAAGCTAGTGGAGTTGAAATCTTTCTGGGTGAAGGCGGGGATGTAGAGCTGGGTGCTCGAATCTCGAAACATATCTTGTTGTTTGCGCTTGATCCCTTGACTCTTACTCTCTCTCTCTTTACATTGTGCCTTGCATCATCTCATATTGAACATACATATTTATATGCTTGGCTTGGTTGTGTGTGAATCACTTGTTGCTTGCATCTTGCATAATTGCAATTAGTTTTTAAATTTCTCATTGAGTTTATTAGATTAGCATTATCACCTATTCACCCCCCTCTAGGTGATTTTCACTATTAATAGTTCTGAAGAGTTTGAAATCTTGCTAACACTATTTTTCCTGAAACTGCATGATATTTCGGTATTCGTACCAATCTCGTATATCATCCTATTTTCATGTATAGTTTGGCATGCTTTCACTTGACGTGCTTACATATACCATGCTATCACTTATCACCTGACTGATATCAACCTCCTGTCATGCTATCACTTGATATCTGGCATGATATACTTGACTCTTATAATTATCACGATAATGGGAAGATGACCTGACATCTTGATATATTTCAGTACAAATTGTACTCCTGATACACATGTATTCCTGATATTCCTGGCTTATTCCTGCTCATTTTCGAAATCTGATAATTATCTAACAAACTATAAAATGGGACAACTTATATCGGGTCGAGGAAAACTTACGTATATCAATACATGTTCGTGTTTACAGTGGTATTAGGTATGTTGTGCAATTAAAACTTTCGGTCTGACCTGTGGGCCTCCAGGTGACAGAGAGGAGCGCTGGCTCCCTCCTTGGTACCATCTTGATAAGGGCATCCTATAAGACCCTCCTGAACGCTTTGCGGCAGGTTCCGTCCTCCATCAACGGAACAATCCTGGGTCGTGGTCTGGGGTATGTACGGGACCTACTGTAAACATTATTTGTTGATACCCCGTTGGTTTCAATGACAACCTTGCTTTACTCAGATGTGGATATATGTGTGCTGGGACGCTAGTTCACATATCTAGACATCTGGGTAAGACGAGTAATAATAATAATAAAAGATGCCAACTATGTATCTGTTGTATGCTTTGTCGAATGCTTTCATCGGGTTTACATCAGATTTTCGGTTTATGACCATTATTATATTATAGCTGCTTATATCCTGATTTGCCACTTATGTTCTATTCTGCCAGTCTCCTGCCCTTATCTTATTATACAATGAGTATTCCCTGCTTGCTATCACTTGCTATATATCTACTTGCTCCTCTATGCCTGTGCTCACGACACAGTTTTCGTTGCATATGATTCAAATTTATCGATACATGTGTGCTTCTTTTCACGCCATTTGGCATTTGCATCACTACTCGCTGGGGAGTTCTGACTCCCCTGGATCCTCATGTCCAGGTCTCGAGGCTTGAAACTTGTAGATTCTCCAGGATGTTGATCAGAGATGCATAGTTGAAGCGTGGATCATCAGTAGACCGTCCAGAGCCCTATCCTTTCAGGCCCCTGTGCGTATCTCGAGTTTTCCTTCCGTAAACTCGTGAGCACCCTTTGTACTATTCATAGTTCTATATCTCTTTATATTCTCACATTTGCACCTAACGTTGATGTAATATTCTTGTAATATTATGTCATACCTGGTGATAACTTTGTAATTGTACTCATATGTTGGAATATATAATGCACTACGTGCTTCCGTATTCTGATTCTTGTATGTACTGATGCTTAGCATATATACTTGAGGGTATTTCTGATCTGCATATATACATCGTGGTAACGTCTCCATAATCGCGGGATCGGGGCATTATAGTACCCATCAGTTTTCCCGGTCCCGGTGTAAGTTGAGTACTTTATGTGGATTGTCCAGTGTAAAGTCCACAATGAATTCATAGTAATCTAATATCCATGATTAGGTAATTACGGGAATTTACAGGAGTATAATATCAGGAGTCTCCCTATTTCAGGTTTCAGAATATAGGAGTTGAGAAGTACCAGATGTCTGGTAGCAATATAATAATCATGTCAAGTCCCCGTAAAAGCGATAATCATGAATAGACAATGTAACACAGGTGTCAGATGTGATAGTATTCAGTCAGGTGTCACAGCATCGGTCAACTGTATCAATCCCAAGAGCAAGTGTCATGTATCAGGTATATTTATCAAATATCCAGTATCAGGTGATAGAATGTAAAGTGTCAAGTGTCAGATATCAAGTGTCAGGTAATTAACATGTCAGTGTTAGGTGAGTTGAATACAAAGTCACAACATCATCTGTCAGGCAATCATCCGGTCATGTAACATGATACCGGAGAACAGTATAGTTAAACATTTAAAATTCTTCACAATCATATTAATAGGAATTATTAATTATACTAATAATTATCCAGATGAGGCTAGTTAAGCTGGAGCAAGTTAGGTCGTGTAGCATAACGCTCGGTACATGGTGGAGCTTGGCTCCTGATGGAGCTAGCATACAGCTCTAAATGCTAGCGCATTCAACGAGGTTATACTCAAGACGGAGCGTAACGTTTGAACATTAGGCTAACACACACGGTGAAGCCACACTCGCGACGAAGCTAGACGCATATGGTGAAGCAATGTATGAACGCCCGGCTAACTCACGTGATAAAGCCACACTTGCAGTGAAGCTATACGCATGTGGTGAGGCGGCATATGGACGTCCGATTATCACATGCGATGAAGCTACTCTTGAACGAGTTTAGCTATAAAGCGCTGAGCGTTAAGCTCGCCTCCTGGTAGAGCTATATGAAATTCGGAGGTTAAGTAGGTACCTGTATAAACATTTGTATGACACATACATATAATAACAGTACACGCCAAATATGAAATTAGGGTGCTCGCAATAACAACCAATAAGTATTCCCAAAGCATATATACATTAGAAAATCATTCGCATTTCATATATCCAGTCTCATAACAATTTGTCATGTATTAAAAGCCAGAATAGCATTCACCTAGCATGTATCAAGCAGTATAACATGTATCACGAATTAAATATTAGAAAAGCACTCGCCTAACATAAAATATAGTACTCACCCAAATACCGAAAAAAAGTACTCACCCAAATACCGAAAAGAGTACTCGCCCAAATACCGAAAAAAATACTCGCCTAAATCTTTGAAAAATGCCATAAAATCCAAAATCCCAAGAACATGTGCATTAGCCACCAATATATTAATATATATATATATTTATATTTATATTTAGAGAGAGAATGAGATAGGAGAGGAGAGAGAGAAAGAGAATCAGTTAGAGGGAGAGAGAGGCTGCAAGAGAGAGCTAGAGAGAAACTGGAGAGAGAACCTAGAGTAAGTTTCAGGAGAGAGAAAGGAAAAACAAAGGAAAGAGAAAAAGAGGGGGAGTTAGAGAGAAGAATGGGAGAGGGAAAGAAAGAGAGAAACCTGAGAGGGGAAGAGAAGAGAGAGACAATGAGAGAGAGAGACAACGGGAGAGAGAGTTGGGGGAAGAAAGAGAAAGAATAGTTTGCTGGAAAAGAAGAAAAAAGAAAAAAGGAAAGAAAAGAGGGAGAAAAAGGGAAATAGAGAAAGAATGAGGAAAATAGAAAGAAAGAAAAGAGGAGAAAAAAGAAAGAGAGAAGGAGGGGAGGAGAGGTGGCAGCCATCGCCGGTGGCTATCACAGGTGGCCAGGGTGGTAGCGATGTGCCAGAGGGGGCCACAGCATGGCCTGAGGGGCAATAGTCTGGCTCTGGGGAGGAGGTGGAGAGGGGATGGGTTGGTAATGAAGATGATGATGGAGAAGGTGGTGATGGTGGAAGTGGTGTGATGGTGGAGTGAAGTGAAGGAAGAGGTGGTAGTTAAAGAGGAGAGGGGAGAGGTGATGGTGGTCGACCATGGTGGAAGAGAAGGAAGGAAGAAGGTGATGGTGATGGAGAATGGTGTTATTGTAGATGATGTAGTTGTTGTTGTTAAAGATGGAGGTGGACATGGGGGTACTTGATGGTGGCTGGAGGGGAGCACCGGTGGTCGTCGGAGGGGGCATGGGTCAGAGATGGAGAAAGGAGGATAGGAGGTGGGAGAGAGAGAGTGAGAGATGGAAAGAAGAGAGAGGGAAAGAAGAAGAGATCGGGAGAGTGGAGGAGGGGACTTGGTCGGCCAAGGGGCACGACGGCGGCGTTTTGGGCTAGCCGGGAGTGGCTCATGGTGTGGAGAGGGAAGAAGATAGGGTGAGGAAGAGGATGAATAAGTGATAGAGAGAAAAAGAAATGGAGAAAGGAACATATGAAAAAAAAAGAAAGAGAGAAGGAGTTTGATTGAGCTTGAACCTGCACACAAAAATACAGATTTTTAGAACTTAAGAATAAAGAGTGCAAAGTACTCAATACTACGCTATAACAAGTGGCTATGCGGGTCGTGATCTACAAGGAGGGATAGCGATGGAAGCTTTTTTAGCAAGTTCTCTTTTAAGTTACAAAGAATGGTTAAAAATCTTCTATTAGTTCTTTAAAAAGAAAAGGAAAATGAGTTTAAGTTAAGTTAGGAAGAAAGTGGCAGATTGAGAAGGTGGAGAAAATAGAAAATGGATATTTACAAAGAAACTGAAAAGAGTGATAAAAGAGTTGGGTGTTGATAGTGTTGGTGATCTAAACTAAAGAATTAAAAGAAAAGAAAGAAAAGTTAAAAGAAATACTTACCTCCTCTGGTTGATGACTTACCTACCTTACTGTGGAGGCGATCAACGCATAACCCATAAGATCGAGCTCAGTCCCCATTCACATTACATCATAAAAACAAATAAGAATGAAATGATACGGAATCTTAAGGAGGAGAACATCATCATGAAATATCGGTAGCACTCACACGAACATGGCTATATTGATGCTTCTAGGTTCACTTGGACATTCAGCAAAACCAAAAGAGGAAAAGTAGAAATAGAAGAAGAACATACAAACAAGAAAAGTATGAAGATGTTACCTTTGATCACTTGTAGAAATGATGAAAGAAAGGAGGAGGTTACATCGGTATCACTCTCAACATAAGTCTCTCTCTTACATACATGAATCTCAGTCTAACCTATGCTTATAAAGAAATAAAAAAATTACATAAAAAGAAAATAAAAAGCTACACTAAAAAGAATGAAAAACTGGCCTAAAATCTATCTCTGCATGATCGTTCCCTCAGGCCACTGGAAAACCCTGTATTTATAGGCAAAACTTAATGGGGAGAGACGTAAGAAGATAGGGGGAGCAAACGCTCCCCTAACTCTCTAACAAAGCCGCGAAAACGCGGCTATGGTCGCGTTTTTGTGGCCTGGGTGTGGCCAAGTGGCCACACCCGGGGAGCACACGTCCTGAATTTGAAGATTTTGCTTTATTTGGTTCTGGATTTCCCATTGCAGCTCCTGGATTTGACGAAACGGCCTTTGATCTTGGGCTTTAACCAATAAATTTGTAGAGATTTGTTCTAACTTGTTTTCAACCGATCTGATCTGCCCCGATCTGCCCTGATTTTCTGAGTTTAAATTAATTCTGATTTAAATCTAATTTTTGATGGGCTTTGGGCTATTTCTCTTTTCTTTCCTTTAGCTATGGGCCTTTAAATAAATTAAACAATAATTAGAATTAAAAGCAGAGTTTATTGTATAATAAGTATGAGAATATGATAATAATTATACAATATCAGCGACCGATCAGAGTTGGTATGATGGGAGATGGGGTTGGCAGGGCATGGGGAAAGGGAGTAGGGTACGAACATATGAAGGAGCCAGGGAGAAAGAAAAGAAGAAAAAGAAAGAAAGGAAAGAAAGGAAACGAAATAACAAATAATAATATTATATTCTGTCAAATTATCACTAGCTCAGAAATGTTGTCAAAAATTCTCAAAAATAGAAAATATTATCTTAAGTTATATGTGAAATCCGATTCAAGAAATTTAATCATTGTCAAATTAAAAAATCTTGGAATCAACCGATGGTACCGGTCGACACCAAATTCTGTCAAATTTCAATAAATTCAGAAAAATTCCCAAAATTTTGTTTAAATAGAAAATGAGATTCAAGTAATGTGAAACCCGTTTCTAGAAATTAAACTCCGTTCAAAAACTAAAAAAAAAATCTGGAAATCGGTCAATGATACTGGCGACACTGGTTTTGAAGATTTTGCAGAATAATTAAGAAAATTTCTAAAAATCATGAAAAATTCAAAATATTAGAAATGATGTTTGAAACTGAAATCGGTTAAATCTTACTACTAAAAAGACAAAATCGAGCACTACACTAGGATCAGGTCCCTGATTTAGAATTGGACTGACTCTGAGTCTAGGAATGTGGATCCAACACAAAACAATCACATAAATAAACACAAATAAAAAAATACAGGAAGAAAATAGAAAAATGTGATAAAAAAATCATAATACATATCTAAGTACGTATTTCAGAATGATGTGTTACATTTACCGTAGAAGATGAATCAGATTCCTACACATCAGGTCTAACTCTAGAAGGATGTTCGCTCTCACTGGACTCTGAAATCTCAAGAAATTTAGCATTCTTTGTTTCTACAATCCTCGGTGTGTGTGGTAGACAATAAAACCTATATCCTTTAGAATTTGGGTGTAACACCCTAATTAATTAAATCTTGACTAATACTTTAAATTTTTGTTATAGGATAACAACTGATATTTAGAATCGATAATTATAATGCTCAGATTATTTTAATCATAAAATAGTGTTAAAAATGCAAATTTTGATTTATATTATGATAATTTATTTGATTATCCATATGATTATAATTTTGATATGATCAAGTGCGAATTAGAAAAAAATAAATTTCTCATAAATCATGGCTTGTGAATATATCATTAATTGTGTTAAATAAGGGATATTTATGTGTATGCAAATGTATGTATACATACATAAATACCTTGATATATACATGTAAGTACATATTATAATAACAAATTAAATAGTGGGATGGTGAGGTGGTAAAATTTGGGGTGAGGTGGTAAAATTTGGGAAGATAAGTGGCATGGTGAGAATTAACGGGGAAAAAATATATTAAAGGGAGAAAATGGGATGAAAATCCTATTTCTTATTTTCATTTTCTCTCTCCCTCTCTCTAACCAATGCTCAATCATACTCATCTCTCTTTTTCGCTTTCGTGGTGGTGGCCAGCGACAGCCCCGGAGGGTGGTTAGCGGCCAGGGCAAAGCTGGGAATGTGGGCAGTGAGGCGGGGTGCAAGTGGCAGCATAACACCACCACCACCACCATCAACATCATTATCCTCATCTTCATCGCCTCCCCTTCCTCTCTTTTGTTGGACACTAGTGAAGCTAGGATGTCGGCGAGGTTAGGATGGAGGCTCCAGGTCGAGATCAGGCAAGAGGCGCTGGCCGGAGCAGTGGCGGTGTACCCCTCCCCCATATTTTTGGTTTTCTATCTTTTTCTCTCTTCCTCTCTTAACACTCTTTCTCTATCTTTGGCTCTAGCCAGCGATAGGAATGACCGACAGCACGGAAGATGGCGGTGGTGCATGGCAGTGCCGGGGCGGGTGGCGGGCGCGAGGGGGCAGCAATGCTGCTGTTGGGTGTTGAATTGTTGTTGATGGAAAACCCCTATTGGGTATTTGAAGTGGGTTTCAAAAAAATTGAACCCATTATGAACCCGACCAGACCCATTTCTAAAGAAAGGTAAATTTATATTTAACCCCCTGATGAATAAGAGTATTATTTTCAGGAACTTGAAAAATTACAAAACTAACCTGTTAGTGTCGATTTTAGTGTTTGGACGATATCTCGGTCATCCGGAGTCAAATTCGGACGATTCTTAAGTTGTTGCATTCGTAGAGACAAGAACTATGCATCTTAGGTATTGATATCTGAATCGGGTATTTGAGGATCTATTCGACCAAGAGATGGGTGAAGTTTCTTACAGATTTTGATAAACGGTCAATTCAATGCATTAATTGTTGACAAATAAATAAATTATGATTATGAGTTAATTATCTAATAAATATAAATAATTAAATGAATAAGAATACATATCATTGATTTATATTGACGAATATTGCATGCAAATTGAATTACAGTTAACATGTTTCATGTGTATATGGTAGTTAATAGCACCAATAATAGAAGAATAGGAATCATGGCTTGATTGTGTTATTTGGTTAATGGATAGTTTGATAACATTGAATATTTGATTTATTATTATTGGTCCCGAGATGATGCCAATTGTAGGATCTAAAATATACATCAACACTCAAACAAAGATATTAGTGTTTAAATATAAAGTACTTGCAAGTAAAGAAATTAAATCATAGAAAAAATTACAAACGAAAACATAAGTGATTTATCTTGTTTCGGTCCTCGTGACCTACATCTAGTCCCCAAGCCATCCGCTTGAGATTTTCCTTTAACCTTTGACTTTGTACACCCAAAATCAACACCTTGCACACCACTTGGATAAATCTCCTTTACCAAATGTGTACAACTCTTCTTACAACCAAGAAGACCACAACACCTTTTACAAACTCTCTTCAACCCGAAGACCCTCTTGTACAATGTTCCTCTTTGAGTGATTACAATTGATCTATAAGCCTTGAATCTGTATGTGATCGTGGACAAGGGCTGTTATAGGTGGACTCTCAGAAATCTTCATTATAGAGTAGGAATTTGAATGAAGAACTGAAAGTGGAAACAGTTTTCTAAAAAATAGATTTTTCAACAGAGTTTTTAGGCAGAAAACTTGTATTTTTAATTGGTTTTTTTAACTTAAGATAACATCCCTATTTATAGCTAAAATCTATAGTCAGTTAGGATAGTTATCAGGTCAAATTTAAATATAGAAACGTTGGATAAAATACCAGAAAACAGAAACTGTCCAATAGTCAGAAACTGCCATTAGTCGACTTGAGATATGGGGTTAGTCGACTAGGGTAGGCAATTTAGACTAGATTAGTCGACTATAAAAGGGACCAAGTCGACTAGGTCAAGATAGAAACAAAAGACAAGTTTCTGAAAACTGAAATTAGTCGATCAGATTAAGTGGTTAGTCGACTATGCCAAGTAGTAGTCGACTAGTAAAACTAGTAAGTCGACTAATAGTGAGTGCAGGTTAGAAACAGAGAGTTTGTATTTTTGCAGGACAAACGTTAGTCGACTATATAAAATATCAAGTTGACTATACTGTGTATAAGTCGACTACTAAAGAGTATAAGTCAACTAATAGGGCTATGATGTGTGTGTGTGTTTCAAGGATTTTAACATACTATTAAACATTACAATACACATCCATAGCTACTCTCTTTGAGAAGTCTTGTTCATGTAGAACTCTTGAGTAAGCTTGTAAGATAGAGCTCTAATGATATGTCTTCACAAATATATCATCAAAAGTAAGTTCCAACAATTATAAGTTACTTAGAGAACTATTAGTATGTGTGTGTGATATTATTGTTGGCCCAAAGGCCCTTCACTCTAGTTTTGATGATGATTAACTCATGTAGTTATAGTTTACTAATAATCTCGTGATATTTAATTTCAGATATTTGATCAAGATATTAGTAGGTGATTAGCTTCAATAAAGACATTTTGAAGCTTTTACATGTTGATTCAATAGCTCTAATATCAAGATCGCATCTAGTATTCGGTTGGAGTCAAGCTCATTGGGTCGCGTTTGGATCGAGTCAGCTTGGAGACAAGAAGACTTTGGTATTGTGTTTAGTTTAGATATATTTAGATCTTGTGTAAAAATTAGATAGTGTTGATATGCTCAAGTTCACATACACACACAACTTTAAAGTTTATTTGGTTTTGATTTTTCAGTTTAACCGATATTGGATTTCATGTCAAAAACATAGATATAAATCTTTATATGTATATTAGATTCTATCCATATACAATATGCTTCAAAGTTGTTTCAATATCATGCTTTTGTATTTACATGTGTTTTGGAAAAATTGGATTTCCATTTCAAAGTTTGGTTTTTGGAAAATACTGATTTTGTGTTTAAGTCAAATTTCAATATCACAAAAATAGTTCAAATTGCTTATAATATGTGCTGAATTTTAGTCACACATATTTGTATTTCAAAGATCTTATAAGAACTAATTTTTGTAGAATTTATGTATATTTTATGGGATTTTTTAGAAGGTAAATAACTAAGTTTTCAATCCCTTAAACAGTTTTGCGCTGGCCTTCTGCCGGTCGACTGGACGGTTGACCGTTTCAAAATTCGGTCAATCAGTTTGGTTGACTGACGTGCACAGACGTGCATGCCAGCTTGGGTTGGTGGGCCGGTCGACCGGGCGGTCGACCGTCTAGAGAGCTCTGCTCTCTGAAAATGGCCCTGGTCTACGGTCGGTCGACCGGCAGAGAGCTGCTGCTCTCTGTATCCAGTCCCGGTTGACCGAGCGGTCTACCGGTAGAGAGCTGTTGCTCTCTGTTTCTAGGCCCAGTCGACCGGGCGGTCGACCGGAGGTACAATGGTCATAAAAATGACCGTTGGCTGGTCGACCAGCCGGTCGACCGAAAGGGCAATTCTGCCCTTTGCCAGACTACCAACGGGCAGATTTGGAGAGGCTATAAATATGCCTTCTCTTGAGTTATTTTTTAACAAGTTTTTAGAGAGAAAATTTTTTCACCTTTACAAGTGTTTAACAACAAGTTTTTAAAAGAGTTTTGGGCTTAAAGATTTGATCTTTATTTGTTTTAAAAAGGGTTGAAAAAATCAAAGAAAAATAGAGTCTTTGGGAAATGGTTTTTGTTCTTCATTTCAATAGCAATCTAGAAGTTTTTTCAAGAATTTTTCTTTGTGAATTATTTTCCAAACTCTTTATTTTCTCAAACTTGAGCTATTATATCTATCCTATCTATAGGATCTAGTTTTGTGGGAATATTGGTTTGTGATCTTTGTGATTACCAAGAGATGTAACCCTTTCCTTTACTTGTGGCTTTGTGCCTTACCCTCTAAGTGTAGAGGAAGTTGTGAAATTGGGTTTATTGTTATCCCTCTTAGTGAAGAGGTGATTGTTGGAGTTGTGACTTTGAGCCTTATCCCTCTTGTGTGAGGTTGATAGTTGTTTGGTTAAGTGCCCATCCCTCTAAGTGTAGAGGTAATTTGTGTTGAGCCTTGCCTCTTGTGTAGAGATTGTATTGTTGGAGAGAGGAGTTGTGTACTCCCGGTTTGTATTACCCAAATCCTCAGTAGAGGTTTTCTGTGTGGAAAGTCCTGTGTGGACGATATAGTGGAAATCCTTTTGTGTGAAGGCGGGGATGTAGAGCAGCGGCTCGAACCTCGAAACATATATTGGTATTTGTATTTGATCCACTATCTCTTAACTCTCTCTACTCTTTGTGCATTACATCATATTGTTCATATCATACATATGCTTGGGTTTAATTGTGTATCATACTTGTGTTAAACCAAGAGAGCTTTACATAGCACCTCAACTCTTATTTAGAGGAATTTAGAGGAGATAGTCTAGAACCCTTCACTGAGAATTCGGCTACACTCTTTGGTTACACTAAGTGTGTTGCAATTTGTTTCAATTCCACATTTTTTGTCATTAGATTAGCCTTACACCAATTCACCCCCCACTTGGTATACTTTCAATTGGTATCAGAGCCTATGCTCCTGATATTAGGTTTAACCACCTAGGACTGAGATTTTAGTTTGCTAATCTAGTATTTGCATTTGTACACATACTTGTTTACACACACTCATGGATTATCTTGCACCTCCCATGTTTGATGTTTCTAATATCGATATGTGGAAGCTTAGAATGAGTATGTACCTTAAAACCCTAAGCTTGACTGTTTTCCTTACCGCTACCAAGAAATCTTATCTTGGTAATAACAAGTATATAAAGGCTAATGCACAAGCCTTTGAGGCACTTAGGAGCACTTTAAGCAAAGAATATTTGTATATAGTTTCTCATTGTGATTCTGCCTTTGCAGTGTGGAACACCTTGACCTCTCTAAAGCTTCAAATGCCAAACATTATGGAGAAGGAATCTAGTGAGGATGAATCCGAACAAGCTTGCTACATGGTCTAAGGGAATGACTCCTTCGAGGTAAATTCAGAAATTCAACTAGATGATTTTACTAGTTCTTCTGGCGATGATTATGTCGATGCTGATGCTTTAAATGAAGAACTATCTATTGTTTGTGAAAACCTTTTACAAAAATACCAACTCTTGAAAAAGAAAACTTTTATAATGAAAGAAGAAAATAAGGATTTGTTTTCAAAACTTAACATGGCTTTGCAAGAAAGGGATGAGATTTTAAATGAAAGGGACTCATCGAAATTCCAACTTGAACTTGCCTTAAATGAAAACAAAATCTTAAAAGGTGGAAATGATTGTGATGAAGTTTTGAAGAAAAATAAAGTTTATCTTCAAAACTTGTTTTTATTTTAAAAGAAAATAATTCTTTGAAAAACAAAATTATTTCTATTTCAAAGGAATTAATTTCTAATGAAAATAAATCTTTAAAAAATGATATTGACTCACATGTTTGCCATGCTAGTGTTGCCTCACCCTTCTAGTGTATCTATAGCATACTCCACCTCTTCTTCTATTATTGCAAATGATATATATGATTTAAAGAAGAGTATTGATTGTTTGGGCTCCACTTTGAACCAATGTGTTATGGATCACAAGAAATTGGAATCTATGTTTCACAAGAAACATGCACCACATGTTCATGCACACCACACATGGTATACACATGCTTCTCATGTTCACAAACATGACACTAGGTATGCTCATGTGTACACTTGTACACATTATGGATGTAAGGGCCACCTTGCAAAATTTTGCTTTGATAGAATTAATGATTCAAATTTTGCAAATAGATTTATTTGGGTTAGGAAAGGATCTAACCCCTATGGACCCAAAAGAGTATAGGTATCAAAATCCACTCTTATTTTATTTGATGTAGGTGTAGGCTCTCACATGATGTGAGATGCATTAGTACCTTGAAGCGTATGCGTTCCGAGCTAAACGGTGACAATTTTGGATGCATCACTTTTAAGGGGAGTTTGGTGGGAGGACCACCATGGTTTGGAGATGTAGAGATATGCCCTAATGGTTTTTGGTAACGATCTCTAACTCCCATTCAGTTTACATGCTTACATATTGTTGATTTTTAGCATGTTTTGGTGTTTTATGATTATTATGTTAAATGCTATGATAATTAGACTTGTGACATACACGTATAGTAATTGAGATACACCTATATTCATATGGATCCATATTTTATGTTCTCATTATAGTTTAACTATTGTGTACATCATAGCTCTAAATATGTGCATTTAGCCCAATGATCATATTAGTTTATATTTTATTTTATGCTTCATGTTTTGATTACATGTTTAAATGTAACTTTTATTAAAACTTGTGTATATACTTGTACAAATAGTGAGCCACAAATTGATTATTATATGTTTGTACTTAATTGCTCATTTATACCCATTAGATGTACTAGTATATCCTAGTTTTGATGATTCATGCATTTCAAACTTGTATTCCCCATTTTGTACATGTTTTCATATGTTTAGCTTTATGTATATGTTAATTTTGTCTAAAACTATTGGATATACATGTATACCCTTGAGTCATTTGCGTTTCATGCAAAATTTCGTTATGTACTCAATTGTGTTTAGGAATGTGTATGTATACCTTTAGATTTAGGCAAAGCATACATATACCTTGATGTTGAAATTATTTTGGTGAAAATTAAAGTTTCATATTTTTAATGCTTATAAAGAAATTTCAAAATTGAGCTTAATTGTCCATTCCCATGATTTTGTTGATTACATGATTCTTACACTCACATTATTATTGTTTACTCATGATTTCTATTTCATGAGCTTTATAGATTCTGAGTATCGATGATTATATGACTTACATATTTTTCATGGAACATAATCATGTTTTATTCCTTACTTGAAGGATTTCGTACTAGTTTTCAAGATTATCATAAAACTAGTTGCGTATTTCTTCATTTTGAAAGTATTTTTTAATTATGCTAAAATTATTTTCAAACTTATTTTGAAAACCCCTTCCATCGAAGGGCGGACGGATGGGCGACCATGCCTTGTGAGCCTAATTGAAAATCTTTTTAACATGTGCATGAAAGGGAGGTATTTATGATTTATACACTTGATCCTCATTGTGTTTTCAATTGGTATCATAATTGATACTTATTTTGTATATGCATATGTTTTCTATATATGTATGCTTCAACTTTCAAATAGTATTAATTTTGATTGATATTTATATTTTCATACATATATGTGATTTGATTATGCTTCCTATATCTTTACATCTTATAACACAAATTTGTTTATGTTAAGCTTGCTTTACTCCTAAATGTCAATTATTTTTCAATTAGTATCTTATACAAGCTTATGCATGATTTTTATTGGTGTTTCATAAAGGGGGAGAAAATTCATGTTTTATCTTTCAAATTGGTATCTTTCAATAGATTTCATTTTCACTTCATATCTTAATCCCATTCTTTATGATAAAAAATACTTTGTTTTGGTATATGCTAACATTTTTAATATTAGTATCATGTTTCATTTTACATTGGTATCTATATTGATATGAGGTATGCTTACCTAAATCAATTTAGTTTTTACTTTCAATTGGTATCAAAAATTTACAAGACATTTTTTTGGTATCAAATTACTTTGAAATTGATTGTTACTTTTAATTGGTATCAAGATTTCATATATATATATATATATCTTTTAATTGGTATCAAAAACATACAATGTGTCATTTCCTATTGGTATCAAACTTTAAAAGACTTTTTTAAATTGGTATCACGATATTTTCACATTGTTATCTCTTAGTATCTTAAAATTTTTGTTTACTTTCAATCGATATATTAAAAATGTTTTGTTTATTTTCCATTGGTATCATAAATTGGTATCATGATGTTTCGATGTATACCTTTATCATAAATTGATATATTTTTTAATTGGTATCATAATGTTTTGATTTGTAGTGCTTATATGCAGGGGAAGCTTAACATCTTCTCTATATATAGATTCATGTTGAGTGTATGTCATATTAAAGTGATTGACCTTTCTTTGGTATGTAGTACACGTGTGTAGTAGGAGCTTCACATCTCCTTTTATACATTGCATATTATGTTTTATGTGGGTAGGTTTTAGTCATCTCTTTTCATATAAATGCATGTATGCGGGGGGAGTTAACTTCACGTCTCTCCTCTTCATGAATATGTATCGCATATATATCTTTATTGTTTGATTTGTTTTCATGTCTTTGTTGATGATTGACAAAAAGGGGGAGAGAAATTCGGAGAATGATTTTGAGTTTATATGCATGTTTACTTACAATTGATATCATATATGCATATTTACTTTTACAATTGGTATCGAGCATATATGTTTTTGTTTATGCAAAAGGGGAGAAGCATTTTTCACTTATGCATGTTTATGTTGAGCATTCATTGTATATCTTTATGTTTATTGCTATGCATGAGTTAAGGAGGAGCTTTTATGAAGCTTAATTTTAATCTATGCATATATAACTCTATGAATTTTGTCATCATCAAAAGGGAGAGATTGTTGGCCCAGAGGCCCTTCACTCTAATTTTGAGATGATTAACTCATATAGTTATAGTTTACTAATAATCTTGTGATATTTAGTTTTAGATATTTGATCAAGATATTAGTAGGTGATTAACTTCAATAAAAGTATTTTGGAGCTTTCACATGTTGATTCAGAGCTCGAACATCAAGATCCCATCTAGTACTTGATTGGAGTCAAGTTCGTTGGATCG